>CANXYC011863575.1:0-25354 GCA_948193065.1 Aleurites moluccanus
TCTAGGCCTAAAAATTAGGTCATATAACATGCATATATATATATATATTCCATGCATTCACATATAATATTAACACATCATAAAGAAAGGAAAATAATTTCCCTAAAGGTCCCTATCAGGGTTTAGGCTAAGGTGTTACACTGTACATAAGACTTCTGCACATCTATTACATGAGCCAAATTGGCTGAACAGCCTTTCCCCATCATCCTTCTAGCTTGGATAGCAGAAATCATATTAACCTTGAACTACCGTATATCACCCTGAAACTCAAACTATGGTTGCCCCTCAGGCTGAAACCTGACCTTCTTCCAATAACAATCAACAACAGCCCGATGCCTCGTAAGCCAATTCATACCCAGAATAACATCTAACTCTAACATAGGCAACTCAATCAGATCAGTACGTAATATATTATCATCGATCTCAATCACGCAGTCAGGATAATAAAAGTCCACATTAACACTCTCACCCATAGGAGTAGCAATCATCAAATGTACATCTAACAATTTCCTTTCCTTATTCAATATAGGTGCAAACTGTGGTGACACAAAAGAATGTGTAACACCCGAATCAAATAAAGCATCTGCAATCTCATTCTGAATTAGTATAGTACCTGTGACCACGTTGTCTGATCTCTGAGCCTCCGGGTGTTGACTACAAACACTCTGCCTTGACCACTGCCCACTGCGTCCTGGCTACCACTGGGAGCATGTCCTCCTCTGCCTCTGCCTTTTTCTAAAGCCTCTCTACCCGCATTCTGACTCATCTTCACCATCGGCTGAGAAACCATAATAGATGGTTGCTGCTTAGCCCTCAGTAGACATCTATTAGCATAGTGGCCCTGCTGGCCACATCTCAAATAAGCACCAGTCTGTCTCCAACACTCCCTTTCATGTCTCCATCCATAAAACCAATAACTAGGAATACTAGGAGTCTGTGCAACTGGTCTTGAAGAACCCTAAGAATAGGCAGGTGCTGAATGAACCACTGGCGGTCGCCTACTCTACACTTTCCTCCTCTGACTACTAGCTGTAGATCTCCGATCAAATCAAGGCACTGGCTCTATCTACCTAGGCTGGGAGTTACTCTCCCCCCTCCTAACATGAGATCATGGACCTCATTTCCTCTTCTGGTCCCTCTTTGCCCTCTCTGCCTTATACTTCTCTTCCATCTATGTGGCCTTATCAATAACTATCATTAAAGAAGTAAACAGTAGACAATAATGCATTATGAAGTGCAACATGTAAACCCCTCCAAAATCTGCTGATCAGATCAGGCTCAGTAGGTACAATGTGAGTAGCATACCTACTCAACCTGATGAACTCCTCTGCGTACTCCTCAACTGATCTATCCCCCTGCTCCAACTACTCAAACCGAATCAGGTTACGGGTCTTCACCCCCTCAATAATAAACTCATCAATAAGCCCCTGTCGAAACTCATTCCATGTAGGTGGGTGCTCACCATATAGCTTAGGCTCCATCCTCCTAGAAAACCAAGTCCACGCCTTTCCCTTCAGTAACAATCCAACTAACTCCATAGCTCTCAACTCAGAATATGGTAGTCTTTTCACTACCTTCTCCACCTCCTCCAAGAAATCCACAAGCTCATTGCCTCTGTCTCCCCCAAACTCAGGCAGGTTTAACTTTAGAAAGCTAAACATCGATACACCACCCTACTTAATCACTATACGGCCTCCTTGTATAGTAGGCTCCCTAGGAACCCCTAATGGCTGCACAGGAGTTGGTGCTATTGGAACTGCCTCTGGTGCCACTGGTGGAGGCACTGCTGCTGGAACTGGTGGTGGTGGTACATTCTGATGTTCCCGCCTCAAATCATCCATATCTCTACGTAACTCCATCAATCCCCTCATAATCTCAACTCTCCAGGGGTCAACGCCCCTCTTTGTATCCTTTGAAGTCCGTCGGGATATGGACGGACCCTCTGAAATTGAAATCTCCCTCACTAAGGACTCATTAAGGGCAACCTCTGCCTCACGGATATCTCTGTCCCTCTCGTCAAACATCTTTGTAATCTGTCAAAAAAATGGAAACATGGTCAGAATATGACAGAAACGTAGAATAGTAACATATAACAAACGATAATAGCAAAAGACGTCAAAGGAAATCCTATGCTCCATGGTATACTTAATTCTATCCCATTCTGTACTTAATCACAATTCCTCTGAAATTTAAGTACTATTCACCTGTAACCTAAAATCCACTGTCTGTAACCTAAAGCTATGATACCACCCATGTCACGACTCGTTTCCAAATCGAACGGTCCTAGGGCACGGGAGATGCCAATGGTAACCGGCACTCGTAGAACCCAGTATCACATGCACATTCTATAAACCACAATATATTATCCATTTTAGTTTGTTACCATCCATTCTATTATTTTGTAATTCATTCTGTAATTTACTGCAATTGGCTGTAATGATCAATACATCATATCATATAATCATCATATATCTCATAATAACATCATAAACATATATACATGTTCATTTCCTAGCTAACCAATACATACCCCATGGAGCAGCTAGATTATGAACATCAAAATAATAATACAAATCAGAATATATACATCAGTATTGCTGGTAGAAATCCTCAGATGACAGACGACTGGATTCTGCACTCTACTCCTCTCCTGAAATGGGCAAACGAAGAAAAGGTGAGTATATAAGATACTCAGTGAATCTATATACATCAACAAATAAACAGTAGGTAGTAATGGATCAATGGTAGCAATAAGTCTGATAACAGTAAACAGAATCAATATCAGGTTACAAAATAGCCAAGGAATAAAATATAGGCTTAGTATCATACGGAAAGACAGATAAAGGGATGGATTGTATGAAATCATACAATCTCTAGTAATCAGTATGGACCATATGTGAACATATAGGTCTCCCGTAGCATATCAATATCAATGAGCATAAAACTAATTAGGTCTTATGGCTAGGACCATAACCCCTCCAAGCTAGGGCATCAGTAATACAATATGCACATCGCCAATAGTATTTTCCCACTATCCTATTGGGTTGGTAGCTCTATCAAGGCACATTAGGATCAATATTAAGAAACAACATATTAATGGATACCATTATGCAACAATGGCATCCTCCATATCAATAAGCTCAATATCAGTCAATCAATTATCAATAGGGTTCATGGCAATGTAAAAGGTGACATACAAATAATGATACATGGATTGGTAATCAACAAAGACCTGGAACAAAATTTGGCTCGGCAAAGGAAAACGATAGGCCGATTAGCATGCCAACGTCACTGGCGACAATGACATTCAATTGGTAGGCCTATGGAATACAAACAATAGGCCAAACACATGGTGGGCATACAATGGCAAGACAATAGGTTAGGTTAATTGACTTACCCAATTCAATCAATAACAAGCTACATTGGTAATAATAACATAGGCATCAAAGAAACAATAATAAACAACATCAAAAGGGATCAAATTGGCTATGGAAAACAAGGCAAAAATAAAGCAAAAATAGGCAATGTGAATAGTAAATGAGGTTCAACCATATATGGAATTTCACACCAAGTTTCCAATTTCAATTTCAACATAAATGGCATGTTAAAGATGCATAATATACTCACCTAAGCTTCCAAATAGCTTTGGAAAATTGATTTTCCCCACCAGTCACCAATGAAGCCAATAGGCACACCTTTGTCAAAACTTCAATTCTACACCAAACCAATCATCAATTAGTTATCTTTTAACTTACAATTAACATATTCTAACATCAATTAACACTAACTAATACCAATTCAAATATCTAAGACTTACAACTTCCATTAGGTTTAGCAATTTAGGGATTTCGATCAATTTGCATCAATTGATGCAATCTAACTAAAAACCCATCAAATTCAATGTTAATAACATCTAATTGAACCATAAAATCAAACAAATAAACTTCTTACCTAAAAGGAGTGTGATGGCCGAAATCTTCCCTTCCAATTTCCTTGAAATTCTTTAACTTTTCAAGCAAACTAATGGAGGGAAAAGATAGAACAAAGTTTAAACTCTATTTTTTTTTATAAATTTCTCTTAAGAAATTTGATGAGAAATGAAGAAGAATTGAAGAAGCAAGATGAAGAAGTGGTTTGGGAATGAAGGAGGAATAAGAAGAAGATGCAACAATTTGTATGAAGATGCAACAATTTGCCTAAGTGTTGAATATATAGAAAAATCAATTTGGTAAATTACAACTTAATCCCCGAACTTCCATTTATTACACTTTGATCCAAATTCTTCTGTAATTTATTCTGTCTGTTAGGATTTGGAATTCAAAGTGGAGAATCAATAAGCTTATTTTAATTTATACTTATTTATAAAATTGATTTCAGAGTCATTATTTAACTCTGACGGACCAATTTCCACTATTCACCTTAAACTTCCTTATATTTACGATTTTGCCATTGGTTACTTTTTCAGTGTTCCTAAATGATTTTCACTTCTTTCTTTTTACCAAAATTACACATGCATTATGGTGATCTTTTACCCTCAGGTCAACTTTAGAAATTCTTCTGTTGACCGGACTGCTAATTTCTCGGCAGTGTTCCCGACACCGTCGCTTTCCAGAAAAGTAACTAGTTCACTTTCTAACTGTGTCTCTAAAATTATTTTCCATCATTTCAAGACTTATGAATCACATACTGAGAACTAAATCATGCATATATATTAGAACTTTCTAGGGTATTACACAGACGTATGCTTTGTGCTTGCCTTAATTAAGGATCCTGCACATAAAAAATATGTGAAATCTATTTATTTTATATTTCTGTTTTAATATTATTTTCAATACTACCTTTATATTTTTAAATATTGTCTTAATATTGCATTCAATATTGTTTTCATTCATTATTGGTTACCCTTTGATCCTGTCGGGTTATGGTATCAGATATGTGTATATATATATATATATATAACAAAAAAGAAGCTAAAGAGAGGCAGAGTTGAAAAATACCTCTATTATGTCATCCCAAGAGACTTGTTGTTCTAGCTCCTGAAGAAGATTCTCTGGGTCAGGATTGTCCCGCTGGGCCTCATAGCTATAGTGTCCCCAATTGCTAATAACACTTAAAAAATGTGAAGCCATGAAGAGAGAATGAAGATTTCTAGAGAGAAAAGCTAGAGAAAGAGAGAGAAATGTGAAAGTGAGAGTGAAAGGAATGAGAGAGCCTCACCCCTATTTATAGATATTGAGAATCTTAAAAATGACCATCATGTCCCCAACCTTGGGCAAAAACAAAGGAACTTGCATTTTCGAAGCTGTTCAGGTAAGAATCAAGTGCCGATAGTTCCGCTATGTTCGTATGATTTTCCCCTGTCCATCGAGCTATAATTTGCCCAAATCAAACCTGGGATGCTTCTGTAATTCACAAAATAACAGAAACAGAAAAATGTCAAAAACATATAAAGTTGTCTGAAGTATGATAGATTACACTCATATACCTCCAGACCCTGCAAGATGCAGTCATAATGCATTTATTTGTTCCAAATAGACGGAAACAACCCAGTTCATCTACATCACATCTGTCATCCGAAATAGACAGCCGTGATAGGGACAGCTGTGAACACTCATTTTTTACACCCGTCGGAATCGTGCCAAGCCGAATGGCACAAACTGAAACCAAATCCATACATTGACGAACTCAGAAACATGTCAGAATGAAGTCAGGCCAGAGCTGCCACCCTCCTTGGGCGGCATCGCCACCCCCCTCCGGCAGCACAAGCTTTCCTTACCCGCGACAGCTCCGTTCCAAAACTAGTTTGTTCCAAATCTCACATTGAAAAATGATGGGATTTGACCCTCCAAGCTTTTACTATAAATACTTGACCCCCCCAACCTAGTTTAGGGCGCATGAAATCTCTT
The DNA here is from genome assembly GCA_948193065.1 of Aleurites moluccanus. Taxonomy (NCBI): domain Eukaryota; kingdom Viridiplantae; phylum Streptophyta; class Magnoliopsida; order Malpighiales; family Euphorbiaceae; genus Aleurites; species Aleurites moluccanus. Next base: position 5,907 of record CANXYC011863575.1, read on the forward strand.
GAAGTTGAATTTTCCTTCTTAGATTTCTTCTCTTCTCCCTCATATACCTATTTTTCTTATTTCTTTAACTCTCTTTGAGTTTAAAGAATAACTCTTTAGGGCGTGTGGAGCCCATTTTCTTTATTTCTCTTTGAGCTAAAGAAGGACAAAACTCGAGGTGTGTGGAGCCTCAAAATTGTTTTCAACATAAAATCACTATGTTGGTTTGCTTGTTTTCTTTTTGAATTGTCAGATAAAAGACAATCCGACCATCTTCCCCTGCTTCAATCAATCCAAGGTGGAACTCCGATCCGGAAGAGCAATCCGTCCACTGCCTCCCCAAAGAGCAAGGGAGAAGGTATCATATCCTAACTTTTCTTATTTTGATAGAGCATCAAAATAAACAACTCATCTTCTTTAGTTTGATAGAGCATCAAAATAAAGAACCAAAACATGATAAATTGGGCATAAAATCAACCCTTCTTCGCAAGAAGGGAGAATTGTGTGGGTTTTGATTCCCATTCGATGGGATACGCAGGCAAGCTATGTAAGAGCTTCAAATCCAAAAAAGATGAAAACCATCTCTTGTCTATTTTTTCTTTAATTAATTGCTTTATTTTTTGCTCTGTTGAATATATTCTTTGGGGAATGTGTGATTAACCTAGAACCCATAAGGGCTAGAGTTGATATCCCCTATTTTGGGATTTTTGAACTGTAATAATTTAATTTATGACTCTCTTAACTGCTTTACTATTTTATTTTATCGCTTTCATCCATTCATTTACTTGCTCATGCATCTTTATATCTTATCCTTTAAACTGCTCATGAAAATATTTTAAATGAAGGTTAAAATTAGAAGCCAAGTTCAACTGAAAACCTAGTCCCCGAATCCTCTTTGGTTTCCAAGACTAGTGCACTTTATTTTCTTTGGGATAAAATTGGAGTCAAAATGGGTTTTTACCTTAAATTTTTCCAACGAAAATAACTTAAGGTGACAACTTCAAAATATCAAAATCATTTTCAAAAGGCGCCAAGGTTGTCTCTTCTGTGAGAATCACCCAAATGAGCATTCCGATCACATTTAAAACGGACCCGGACGAGGTGCTCGAGCGAGGACTCACAAATAACTACAATAAAAAACTAAGAATATGGGATATTTTTTCTAACCCTTATGTGATTTTAGAAAAGTCACACATTCTCTAAAATAAGAAGGTGATAGGAGGAGAAAGTTGTTTATTTTAATTTGGATTTGCCACTTGGATAAAGTGTGCCTGCATATCCCTTTGAATGGAAATAAAAATCGATGCGGTTTTTCCTTTTTGCAGAGGAGTTTGTCTGATTTCAAATCTAATTTATCATGTTTTTCTATGTTTTTTATTTTTAGAAGAAAAAAGGAGATGAGGAAAACTATAACTAAAAAAAAGAGTTAGGTGTTTTACCTTATGTTCTTCTTGAAGCTGAAAGGAGGATTGGAATGTTCCATTTGATCGAAGCTCCACTTCCTTAATGTAAAGTATTTAAATTTTGTCCCAAAATTAAGTTCTATATTGATTAAATTAAATCCCAAAACTAAATTCCCGATTTATTGAAAGAGAACAAATTTTGTTGCCTTGCAAAGGAAATTATAAAACAATTGAAATTGTAACACTCCAAAAGACTATACAGGAGATTGTACGGATATAAGTTGATCATAGCAATAGATAAGAAGTTAATTGAAAAATAAATAAATCAAATTAGTTTAAGGAGTTATAAAGAGAATATTCAAGGACAATTTTTACAGAAGAATTTTAAGGACGATAGTAAAGAGCATTAACGGTAATGGATTTTTATAATATTTTTAAGTAATTCTTTACTAAACTTTATTGAGGATTCCTTAAATTAGGATTGTAAATTATTAAGAAAAAAATAATTTGAGGATTTATATGAAGTTGTAAAGGCAAATGGATAATGAAGAAAAAGAAAGTGACGAGACAATCCTATTTTAGAGTACTTATCGGTTTTCGATTTCTAATTAATTTTTGATGACTAATTTATTCAAATTTCTTTTACATAGCCTAAATTAAATGGATTATGAATCAATTAGAAATAAATTGAGATAAATGTGGTATTAAAGGTGATGAAAAATAGATATAGAAGAGAAGTAAAATTAAGAAGGTGAAAATTTTCGATTTTGGAGTTTTCATCGAAATAAGTTAGGAATAAAAATGCTTTAGCTATTAAAGTAAACTAATTCAATTGAATTGAGTTAAAATAGAAAATGTAAGGTTCCATAGAATTCTAATGGAAGGAATTTAAGAACTCAATAGAAACAATCTAAAAGAAATATGGTTGCAAATATAAATATTGAAAATTTTGGGTCAAAGTTTAATATCAAAAGTTGTGGGACCCACCAAGAAAATATCTATTTACACCAAAATTTTCTAGTGAATTCAAGTATTTTTTCCAATGTTTGGTCGCCCATACTAATACAAAAGATGAATAATTATTTGAAGATTTTTCATTCAATTTATAGGAAATTGGACAAATAGTCAAAATCTAGAAACTTCTTTCATTTTCTTCCTCCTTGATATTTTTCTATGAATTTTGGTGTATGGAACTAAATAAATAGGTTAGCAATTACTTCTCCATGGCTGAACTACCCCTCATACAAAGCTACTAAAATACTTTTCCAAACCCTTCCATAGAAACCAAAGATAAGTTAGGAAAATTGGATATAAGAAAGAAAATGGATGAAGAAAGGTAGATGAAAATTGCTACCAAGCTATATTAGAGAAAAGAAGAAAATATTTATCAAAGGTAAAGTGCTTAAACTTGACTCATTAATTTAATTTATGATTTCTATAGCTTGATTGTGTAATACCCTAGAAAAGCTTACCATGTTTTTATGATTAAAGTTCTCAGTATGTGGTTTGAAATTATCAAAATAACTAAAGATAATTTTAAAAACTCAGTTAGAGCGAAAACAAAAAACTTTTTCGAAAAATATCGGTGTCGATATCGCTGCTGCAAAAATAGCAGTCCGGTCAACAGATGAATTTCTAATTCTGACTAGGGGTAAATGATTATGTATATGCATTTGTAAATACAGTAAAAAGAAAGAGGTGAAAAATTGTAATACCCCAGTGGACAGAACAATGGATAGTGAGGAAATACAAAAGACAGTATAGATATAACGGACTATAGTAACAGATATAATATTAATTGAAGTATGAATAGGTTCAATCGATTATGGATGGAGCCTATTCATACTTCCTGGAAAGTAATTAACACCGAGAATGATAGAGAGTAATATTCAAGAATTTTTGAGTCTCAATCGGGCCACTTTTGAGGTATTGTCTTGGAAAGTACTAGTGTTAATTACACTGCCGAGAAAATAACAGTCCAGCTAATTTAAGAATTTCTGATCCAAACCTAGGGAGATTAAATAAGTTAATTTTATGTGAAATTATGGTGAAAATAAAGAGTTGAAAAATATTTTAGAATACTGAAAATAAGAGTAATGGCAAAATTATAAATAAAGGCAATTTTGGGGTAATTATGAAAATCCACTATCTGGGATCTAGAAATGACCCAAAACTATTTTTAAATGATCAAGCAACTTAAAATAAGGATTTCACTCCCCACACTTGAGGTTGAATCTAAACAGAATAGACAGAATAAATTACATAAAATTTTGAGGTCAAAAATACAAATAAGAAAAATTTTGGGCCAAAATATAATTAAACAAAGTTGTAAGACCCATCCTTTATAGAAAAGGAGCTAAGTGGCAGGCCATGGTGGTGGGAAGATGATATTTATGAAAGAAAATAATTAATTAATTTATCAATTAATGAAAAAAATGATAAATTATCAAAAATTCTAGAAAATTCTTTCTTTTGCCTTTATTTTTTTTGGGTTGGCTTTTGGTGTATATAAAAAGAGGATGGAAATAGCTATTAGGAAGGGGTTGGATGAACCAAATGAAAGAAAAACAACCAAAAATTTTCTCTTAACCTTTCCATAGAAATCAATCAAAAGAAGATAGGAAAATTGATGAGAGAAAGAAGAGTGATGAAAAAAATATGATAGAAAAATTATGTTCAAGCTTTTGGTGGAGCAAAAGGAAGTGGGATTCAAGTATTTTAATTTGAGGTATTATTCTTAAACTCATTCTTTTAATTGAATTTTTGTAAGTTATGGTTTAATTAATGAGAAAATTAATTGATTTAAGCTAAAAATGTAAAGAATGAGCTAGGGTTTATATAGTTTCTGAAATATGATTTGAGGCAGTAAATTATGGTTAATATTCTGAAATTTTAATGACTGAATTTGAGGATGACTAAAACATGAAAGTTATATATAAACATGTTAATTAGATTTACGTAAAAGGAATTTGTAAAATTCTAAGTGAGAAAAGAGTTATTGAGTAAAACTGTGATTGACCTGGAATTAGGTTTCCTAGAAAATGCTATTTTGTTTTTATTGTACAGACTGTTAAAGATAGAATTAGAAGAAATGATCAATATTAAAAGTGTTCATTTATGCTTATCTATAATCCTGTAAAAGGTTTTTTCAATTGAATTTGTGGTTTATGAGATATTAGATCATAAGTATAATCTGTCTGGATTGACTGATAAATAGAACATAGACAACTAAATTCTATGGATATAAGGATCTTAAATTTTGCATTAAAGAAAGTATTAAACATAAAAAAAAAATATTCATTTATATGTTATATAAATGTCTGTAAAATTGTTTTGTAATTAGATAAGCGCAAAATTAATTATAGATATGGAAATAGGTACGTTTGGATAGAAATTTTAGGACAGTAATTTAACTTTAGAAAATTCACTAATAATTGTATAGTAATACAAAAATTCTAAAATTTGGATATTTTATAATATTATATGTTTATTTCAATAGGAAAAAGAATTACAGTAATTGGTTAAATATATATTGAGTTATTAGCAAAAGAATAGTATATGCCAAAATAAGATTTCAGGCAGAATACAAGTAGCAAGACTGGTTGTAACACTAAGTTTAAATGAACACCATAAATTTTATAGCAGTGGTATAAATGTGAATTTTGAATATGTTATAACCTTATATATTAAGTTTAATTAGGAATAAGAATTGAAGAAATTGGATAAGTGTAGAGAGAGATATGTGTAATGAAGCATAGGCTGCCAGTAAAAGTTCTTTATTGGAATAACCTAAAACTTGGAAATTTGAGGAATTTTCTTTAATATAAGTAATGTAATTTTTTGTTAAATAGTATCTAAATGGAAATTAAATGGATATATAGAGTCAAGAATGAAGAAGAGATATGATGGGTACCATAAGAGATAAGGCAAAGAATCAAGGATAAAGGAAAAAGGAAATGTACAAGTCATAAGCTAAGGTGAGTAATGTATACATCATTATACATACCCATGTTTTGATTTGTTGACACAATGAACATGATTCTTTCTTGGTTAAGTGCCACATTGCTATTGTTGATCATTCTTTGATCTTTCTAAAGATTGAAATTTATCCATATTCATTGATTGCTATTGATATTGAAATGTCTTTTGTGTATTGATTGACAAGTAAACTCATGCATATTGATCGAAAGCCATTGTACCATAATATTCCTAATGAATACTGAATATTATTATTGATTTCCATTGGCCTATTTACATGAGATTTAATAGAGTTGCCTCACCGATGGAGCAGTGGGCATATATCGTCGGCAATGTAAACATTGACTATACGTGATATCCTAGCTAGGAAGGGTTAATTGTCCTAGCCATAAAACCCGATCAGCCTTATGTATATTGATACATGTGATATGAGTTTCATGGCTCTTTATCTGTCTTATCTACATGAAATGAGTATTGTTTACCTGTTCATTGATTCCAAACTTATATCTTATTGCTTACCATTGATATCTTTTATTATCATATGTTTATATCACCTGTTTAATAATGTATACATGCTCACTGAATATTTTATACTCACCAAATAGTGGTTTATAATTTTTACAGGGATGAGATAGAAGAAGCTGATTCCAAGTCAATTTCTTTTTCGACTTGGAATGTCAAGTACATCAAGGTAGAATTTTATTCTCTAAAGGTCATAATTGTCAACTCATAGAGTTCCATAGTACTATGTAATTAGGTGATTAAGTACTATAATGATGTATAAACATTGAAATAATTGACGTTTCAGTGGCATTCAAAATGTAATGTGTAATGCCTAATGATTAATAATGGCAATGATAGTGAAGTGATAAAGACAGTGATATTGATATATGTTAAAATGAAATTCATATGTTTTTGAAAAAGAATTTAGAAGTGCCATATATGTCTGTTAAACTGTGAAGTTGAGGGTATAAGGATGACAAATTATTGGGAGTATAAAAATAATTTTAGTGTAGGTTGTGTAATTTTTGAAGACCCGGTTTTGGGTATAGAATAGAATTAAAATTACAAAGGAAACTCTGGCAAAATTTCTATAAAATTTATAAGTAATAAATGAAATTTAAGCATTGATGAATGAGTGAAGATTGATTGAATGATTGATAACTGGATTGTTCATAGGTTCTACAGGTTTTTGATGACATTAGGTCTACTCGTGCCCTAGGACCGTCACGGTCAAAAAGTGGATCGTGACAAAAATGTTTACGAACACTGAAATAGTAAGCGATGGCAAAACTATAAATAAATAGAACTTTAGGGGTATAGTGGAATTTGGACTGTCTGAGTTTCAGAACGGCTCTAAAACTATTTTTATTATAAAGTATTAATAAAAATAAGATATTTGAATATTCAATTTGAAATCCAAATCCCAACGGAATCGTCATAACAAATTACAGACAAAAATCTGGCAAAAGCATAATTTAAGGAAAATTTAAGGATCAAAGTGAAATTTATCAAATGTGACTTACTATTTAAGCCATACTTAGAATTTTTTTCTTCTTCATTTTCTTCTTCTTGTCCAAAAATTTCATTTTTTAATACCCATTTTGTAACGACCCATTTCCGGATCGCGACGGTCCTAGGGCACGGGAGATGCCAATGGCGACCGATACCCGTAGAACCCAGTATCATATGCATAATATATAAACCACAATATATTATACATTTTAGTTAGTTACCATCCATTCTGTTATTCTGTCATTCATTCTATAATTTACTGCAAATGGTTGTATCAATTCATATATCATATCACATAATCATCATATAACTCATATATCATCAAGTATCATATATACATGTTCATTTCCTAGCTAACCCATACATACCCCATGGAGCAGCTAGATTATGAACACCAAAAATATAATACAAAAAAAATATATATATACATCAGATGACTATAGCAGAAATCCACGGATGACAGACGATGGGATTCTGCAGCCTACTCCTCTCCTGAAATGGTTAAACAATAAAAAGTGAGTATAGATGATACTCAGTGAATCTATATGCATCGCAAAGCAAATGAGATAGAACAATGATATATATATATATATGATAAAGGAACAGTGGGATAGTATCAATCATGGTTGTTTACAGAATCAGTATCTGAATATCAATGGTTATATCAAGTCATGGAGTCATATGGTAAGACAGATATAAGGCCCTGAAATACGTAGAATATATGTAATCACACAGTCGATCACATATCAAGTAGGCATATGACTGATCAGGTCCTATATCCAGGACCAATAACCCTTCCCAGCTAGGGCATCAATACCAATGTGCACATTGCCGACAGTATGTACCCACTACCCTGTCGGAGCGACAGCTCTGTCAAACCACATTTAGGTCAATACAAATGAATATCACATCAATAAACACTATTATGCAATAATGGCATCATCACTATCAATAAACTCAATATCTTTCAAGTTAAATAATATTTGAATCAAAGGCATTGCAAGATACAATATACAAGCAAGGATAAAGGTTATGGTAAATAACAAAGGTATGGAACAAAGGTTGGTTTGGCAAGGAAAATCGGTAGGCCAATTGGCATGTCAACGTCGTTGGAGACAATGGCATTCAAATGGTAGGCCTATAGAATACCAAGCAATAGGCCAAAGGTAAATGAACTAGGCATTTTATCAAACATATGGTGTGTATACAATGGCAAGCCAATAGGTTAGGTCAGGGTGCAAAATTGACTTGCTCAATTCAACAAACATCAAGCTACATTGTCAACAATGGTACAGGCATCAAAGAAACAACAATAAACAACATCAAAATTGATCGAATTGGCCATGAAAAACCAAGCAAAAACCAAGCAAAATCAAAGGGCATGAATAGTAATAGGGTTTCAGCCAAACATGCACTTTTACCGTAGGTTTCTAATTTCAATTCTAAGACATTAGACATGTTGATTGATGCAAAATAGACTCACCTAATGCTTCAAATTGCTTTGGAAACAAACTTTTCAGCCCAATTCACCAAATGGGCTATAATGCACACCTTTGCCAAAACTTGAGTTCTACATCAAACAAACCATCAATTAATCACCTATTCACATCCAATTAACATATTCTAACATCAATTAACAAAATCTAACACTAAATCACCAAACTCTTTCTTACAACTTCAAATAAGCTAGATAAATTAGGCATTCCTGTCAGTTAGTATCAATTGATGCAAATTAACTACAAACCTATCAAATTCAACCTAAATAACATTTAATTAATCAATAAAATCAAACAAAACACATCCTTACCTAAATGGAGTGTAGTGGCCGAATGGATGAAGCCGCTAATCCTAAGTTTCCTTGGCTCCTTCTTGCAAATTAATGGTGAAGATAGGTAGAACTAGGTTGAGGCTTAAGTTTCCTATGACTTTTCTTAAAGAAATTAGGTTGGAAATGAAGAAATGAGAAGGAAGAAGGGAGGGGAAAGGTTCAACAATGGTGAAGAAAGAAGAAAAAGATGCAACAAATTTCTCTAAGTGCCAAATATATATTAAAATCAATTTGGTTTAATCCCCGAACTTCCATATATTATATTTTGGTCCAAAATCTTCTGTAATTTATTTTGTCAATTTTATTAGGATTGAAAATTTAAAATGGGGAGTTAATAAGATTATTTTAATTTATACTTATTTATAAAAATAGTTTTAGAGTTATTCTATAACTCCGACGCACCCATTTTCACTATTCACTTTAAACTTCCATTTCTTTACAATTTTGCTAGTGGTTACTTTTTCAGTGTTCCTAGATGATTTTCACTTTTTTATTTTTATCAAAATTACATATGCATTATAGTGATCTTTTACCCTCAGGTCAATTTCAGAAATTCTTCTGTTGACCGGACAACTAATTTCTCGGCAGTGTTCCCGACACCGTCGCTTTTCAGAAAAGTAACAAGTTCGCTTTCTAACTGTGTCTTTAAAATTATTTTCCATCATTTTAAGACTAATGAACTATAAACTGAGAACTAAATCATGCATATATATTAGAACTTTCTAGGGTATTACATTCTACCCCCTACAAATAAATTTATCCTCGAATTTAAATCAAACATTCCTCACTGTTGGAATAGGAATGGATATCTTCTCCTCATCTCCTGTTCACTCTCCCAAGTGCACTTCTCCATGGACTGATTCCTCCAAAGAACTTTAACTATTGGAATCTCTTTATTTCGTAGCTGTCTGACTTGCCGATCAATGATCTCTACAGGAAACTCCTCATAAGACAAGTCATTACTGAGATCCACAACCTGAACCTCCAATATGTGTGATGGATCAGACACATACTTTCGCAACATAGAGATATGAAAAATCGGATGTACGTGGCTTATACTAGGTGGAAGAGCCAATATATTGGCCACATTACCTATCTTCTCAAGAATCTCAAATGGGTCTATAAACCTTGGTGATAGCTTACCCCTCTTCCCAAATCTCATAACATTCCTGATCGATGAGACCTTAAGGAAGACATGATTAACAACAACAAAATGTACATCCTTCCTCTTTGGATCAGCATAACTCTTCTACCTACTAAAGGCAGTCCTCATCTGATATCTAATCATAGGAACCTTTTCCATAGTCTCTCTATTCAATTCTGGCCCCTTAAGCTGCTTCTCTCCCGGCTCCACCCAACACACTGGAGATCTACATTTTCTACCATATAGTGCTTCAAATGGAGCCATACCAATAGAAGAGTGATAACTGTTGTTATAGGAGAACTCTATCAATGGTAGATAATAATCCCAGTTACCTTTGAAATCTAGAACACACAATCTCAACATATCCTCCAAAGTCTGAATCGTCCACTCCGACTTCCCATCAGTTTACCGATGGAAAGTAGTACTGAATCGTAACTGGGTACCCATATCCTCCTAAAACTTCTACCAGAACCGTGAAGTGAACTGTGTACCCCTTTCTGATACGATCATTAAAGGATCTCCATAAAGTCGCACAATCTTATCCACATACAATTGTGCATACTGAGTTGCCGTATAGCTGGTCTTAACCTCTAGAAAATGAGCAGACTTCATCAGACGATCAACAATCACCCATATAGAATCATAACCTCTCGAAGTCCTCGGTAGACCAACTATAAAATCTATAGTCACCTGTTCCCATTTCCACTCTAGCAACTCTATCTCCTGAAGTAGACCTGATGGCTTCTTATGCTAAAACTTAACCTGCTGACAAGATAAGCATTTAAACACAAACTGAGCTACATCTCTCTTCATCCCTGGTCACTAATAAACATCTCTCAAATCATGGTACATCTTGGTAATCCTTGGATATACACTGTATGCTGAATAGTGAGCCTCTCTTATAATCCGATCCAGTAGCCCATCAAAATCTAGTACACATATGTGCTTCCCACATCTCAGTATCCCATCCTCTACTGTAAACTCTATAATCCTCCCATTATGTACCTCTCCCTTAAGCTTTAGTAGATAAGGATCCCGTCCTGAGCCACTTTAAAATCATCAATCAGCAGTGACTTCACCCGAAATTGGGCTATCAGAGCCTGGTTTCGATCCTAGGATCCTAACTCCAACTCCACTCCCAAATCTGCCAACTCCCTCATCTCTTGGATCAATGGCCTCCTGCCAATCACAATATGAGCTAAATTGCCAATCGATTTCCTGCTCAGTGCATCCACCACTATATTGGCCTTACCCGGGTGACAAAGAATCTTGCAATCATAATCCTTAAGTAGCTCCACCCATCTGCGCTATCGAAGATTAAGATTGTTCTACTGAAATATATACTGTAGACTCTTATGATAAGTATATATCTCACATTTCGATCCGTACAAGTAATGTCTCCAAATCTTCAATGCAAAGATCACCACTGCCATCTCCAAATCATGTGTCGGATAATTTGCTTCATGCTTCTTTAACTGACGAGAAGCAAAAGCAATTACCCTACCAATCTACATCAATACACATCCCATAACAAACTGTGAAGCATCACAATACACAGTGAATTTCTCCCCCACTACTAGCAATGCCAACACCAGAGCACTGGTGAGACAATACTTCAAAGTCTAAAAGCTGCGGTCACACTCATCAATCCAGACATAACGTTCCTGTTTCCTCATCAATCTAATCAATGGAGCTGCAATCCGAGAGAAATCCTTCATAAACCTCCTGTAATATCCAGCCATACCTAGAAAACTATGAACCTCTGAAGCACTAGTAGGTTGAGGCCAATTAGCAACCGCTTTTATCTTCTGAGGATCCACCTCAATCCCATCCTTGCATATCACATGCCTAAGGAAACACACTCCGGTTATCCAGAACTGGCATTTAGATAGCTTAGCATACAATCGATGCTCCCGAAGTGTCTGTAATACAGTCCTCAAATGCTCTATATACTCCTCCTCACTCCTAAAATAGATAAGTATTTCATCATGAATACAATGACAAACTTATCCAAATATGACCTGAACACCCTGTTCATCAAATCTATAAAAGCAGTCGGTGTATTGGTCAACCCGAATGGCAACACCAAAAACTCGTAATGTCTATAGCGGGTTCTGAAAGTAGTCTTGGGTATATCACCCTTCTTAATCTTCAATTGGTGATACCCAGACCTCAGATCAATCTTTGAAAAATGGCTGACACCCTGCAGCTGATCAAACAAGTCATCTATCCTAGGCAATGGATACTTACTCTTCACTGTCACCTTATTCAGCTGTCTGTTATCTATACACATCCTCAATGAGCCATCTTTCTTCCTTACAAATAGTACCGATGCACCCTAAGGAGAACTACTCAGTCTAATAAACCCTCTATCCAATAGCTCCTGTAACTGCACCTTCAATTCCTTCACTTCTGTTGGAGCCATTCTGTATGGAGGAATAGATATAAGGTCAGTGCCTGCATGCACCTCAATCTCAAACTCTATCTCCTATCAGGGGGCAATCCTAGCAACTCCTCAAGAAATACATCAGGAAACTCTTGAACTACCGGTATCTTATCCAATTGTATAGAAGACTTCTGTACATCTATCACATGTGACAAATAGGCTAAATAGCCTTTCCCAATCATCCTCCTAGCTTGGATAATAGAAATCAGGTTAACCCAAAACTCCCGAATATCCCCCTGAAACTCAAACTCTGGCTGCCCCTCAGGCTGAAATCTAACCCTCTTCCGATAATAATCAATAACTGCTCGGTGCCTCGTTAACCAATCCATACCCAAGATAACATCTAACTCTAGTACAGGCAACTCAATCAAATCAGCACGCAAGATTTTATCATCAATCTCGATCACACAGTCAGGGTAATAATAATCAACATCCACACTATCACCCATAGGAGTAGGAATCATCAAAGGTATATCTAACAACCTTCTTTCCGTATTCAATTTAGGTACAAAATGTGGTGACACAAAAGAGTGGGTAGCACTCGAATCAAATAAGGCATCCGCAATCTCATTCTGAATCAGAACAATACCTGTAACTATGTTGTCTGATCTCTAGGCCTCCTGAGTGTTGACAGCAAACACTCTGCCCTGAACCCTACCAGTTGGAGCTTGACTACGACTGGGAGCCTGTCCTCCCCTACCTCTACCTCTACCTTTAGCCTCTCTACCTATATTCTGACTCGCTTATACCATTGGATGAGAAACCGAAATAGATGGCTGCTACTTCTCACCCTATAGAGGACATCTACTAATGAAGTGACCATGTTGTCCACACTTCAAACATGCACCTGACTGTAACCGACACTCCCCTCCGTGCCTCCGTCCACAAAACCCACAAACTGGCACTATGCTGCTGGTCTAGAGGAACCTTATGAATAAATAGGTGTAGATTGTACCACTGGTGGTCCCCTACTCTGAACTCTCCTTCTCTGACTACTACTTGATGATCTCTGCTCAAATCGTGGCACTGGCTCTGTCTGCCTAGGATGGGAGCTACTCTCCTCCCTCCTCGCCTGAGATCCTGGACCCCCTTTCCTCTTCTGGTCCCTCTTAGCACTCTCAGTCTTGTATTTCTCCTCCATCTGTGTAGCCTTGTCAATCACTGTAGTCAACAAAGTAAACTAAGTAGCTAGTAATGCATTATGTAATGCAGCATGAAGACCCCTCTAAAACCTACTAATCAAATTAGCCTCTATAGGTACAATATGAGTAGTATATCTACTCAACCTGATAAACTCCTCTGCATACTCCTCAACAGATCTGTCCCCCTACTCTAACTGCTCAAATCATATCAGGTTACGGGTCTAAACCCCCTCAGTAATAAACTCATTAATCAAACTCTATCTAAACTCTGCCCATGTAGGTGGGTGCTCACCATAAAGCCTAGACTCTATCCTCCTCAAAAACCAGGTTCATGCCTTACCCTTAAGTAACAGCCTAACTAACTCCACAGCTCTCAACTCTGAACAAGGTAGTCTCCTCACTACCTTCTCCACCTCCTCTAAGAAATCTACAGGATCAGTACCTCTGTCTCCTCAAAACTTAAGCAAGTTTAGCTTCAGAAAGCTAAACATCGATACTCCACCATTCTCCATCGCTCTCCAACCTTCCTGTACAGTAGGGTCCCTCTGAAACGCCACTGGCTACATAGGAGCCGGTGCCACTGGAACTGCCTCTGGTACTACAGGTGGAGGCACTACTGCCGGAGCTGGTGGTGGCGGTACCTGCTGTCGCTCCCTCCTCAACTTAGCCATCTCTCTCCATAACTCCATCAGTCCCCTCATCCTCTCCACTCTCAAGGGGTCATCACCCCTCTCTGAATCCTCTGAAGTCCATCGAGATCTAGACGGATCCTCCGATACAGTAATCTCCCTCACTAGTGACTCATTGGAGGCTACTTCTGCCTCCCTGGTATCTCTATCCCTCTCGTCAAACATCTCTATAATTTGTAAAAAAAAAAAGAAGGAAACAATCTCAAAAAATGATAGAAATGCAGAATAATAACATATAACAGACGATAACAACAAAAGACGTTAAAGGAAATCCTATGTTCCATGGTATACTTAATTCTACCCCATTCTGTACTTAGTCATTATTCCTCTGCAATTTGGGTACTATTCATCTGTAACCTAAGTTTCATTATCTGTAACCTAGAGCTCTGATACCACCTCTATCATGACCTATTTCTGGATCACGACAGTCCTATGGCACGGGAGATGCCAATGGCGACCGACACCCGTAAAACCCAGTATCACATGCACAATCTATAAACCATAATATATTATCCATTTTAGTTAGTTATCGTCCATTCTGTTATTCTGTCATTCATCTGTAATTTACTGCAAATGGCTGTATCAATTCATATATCATATCACATAATCATCATATAACTCATATATCATCAAGTATCATATATACATGTTCATTTCCTAGCTAACCCATACATACCCCATGAAGCAGCTAGATTATGAACACCAAAAATATAATACAAAACAGAATATATACATCAGATGACTATAGCAGAAATCCACGAATGACAGATGATAGGATTCTGCAGCCTACTCCTCTCCTGAAATGGTTAAACAATAAAAAGTGAGTATAGATGATACTCAGTGAATCTATATGCATCACAAAGCAAATGTGTAATACCCTAGAAAGTTATAACTATCATGCATGAATTAATTCTCAGTATGTGGTCCATTAGTCTTGAAATGGTGGAAAATAATTTTAGAGACACGGTTAGAAAGCAATCTTGAAACTTTTTCGAAAAGCGACAGTGTCGGGAACTATGCAGAGAAATTAGTAGTCCGGTCAACGGAAGAATTTTTGAAGTTGATATGGGGGTAAAATATGACCATAATTTATGTTTAATTTTGGTAAAAAGAAAGAAGTGAAAATCATTTAGGAACACTGAAAAAGTAAGTAATGACATTTTTATAAATAAAAGGAAATTCATGGTGAATAGTGGAAAGTGTACAGAATGACTCCAGAACCACTTTTATAAATAAGTATAAATTAAAACAAGCCTATTCACTCCCCACTCTGATATCTAAATCCTGACAAAATTGTCAGAATAAATTACAGAAGATTTAAGGACCAAAGTGTAAAGGATGAGAGATTGGGGTTTAGTTCTAATTTTTCATTTGATTTTTCTATTAATTTGCCTTAAGCATTTTCGATTGCTCCATTTCTTCTTCTCCTTTAGCTTAGGCCGAATACCATTCTCCATTTCTCCATCTTCCATTTCTTCTCATTCTTATAGAAATCTTAAGGAATTTGAAAGAAAAATAACAAATCAAGGTAGCTTAATCCATTTCTATCATTAATTTAAAGGAAGAAGCAAAGGATTTCAAGGAAGATCAAGGAGAAGATTTTGGCCAACTTGGGAGTTTGAGGTAAGAATGTTTATTTGTTTAGTTTGATTGAAGAATTAGATGTTTTTTAGGTTCAATTGAATGGGTATGATAGTTAATTGCACCAATTTATCCAAATTGATTGAAATTCCTAATTAGGTTTCTTAATTTGAAGTTGTGAAATATGAATTGTTGAATTAGTATTAGGTTTTGTTAATTGATGTTAGAAATAGTAAATTGGATATGAATGGATAACTAATTGATGGATAACTTAATCTAGAATTGGAGATTGAACAAAAGTGATATTCAAAGTAAGCATTTTTGGCATTTTGGTGGAAATTGGTGGTATTGGGTTGTGCAAAAGCTATTTGTAGGCTTAGGTGAGTTTACATTACATTGTTTGACATGTTCGTAGCATTGAATTGTTGATTGGAACCCTTTGGCAAAAAGCATTTTGTGGCCGAACCCTACCTTACCCTTTATTGCATTGGTTTTTCTCGATTTTTGCCTTGAATTCCCTTGTAATTTGATCCATTCTAACATTGTTTAATTGTGTTTCTTTGATACCTATACTTTGTTTGACAATGTGGTTTGTTGTTGATTTAAATGGGCAAGTCAAATCTGAACCATAACCTAACCTATTGGCTTGCCAAAGTATGCCTATCAATTGTTCGATGAAATGCCTAGTTCATTTGCCTTTAGCCTATTGGTTTGCATGCCATAGGCCTACCAATTGAATGTCATTGTTGCTAGCGACGTGGGCATGCCGATTGACCTACCATTTTCGGCCACCGAACCAACTTTTGTTCCATACCATTATTGTTTACCATAACCTATATCCTTGCTCATATGTTGTATTTTCCTATGCCATTGATTCAAATATTACTTGATTTGATTGATATTGATTATATTGACAGTGATGGTACCATTGTTGCATAATGGTATTATGAGGCCTCTCCTGAGCACCGCCTTAAAGAAAAGAGTGGGATGTTCATTTGGGGCAATTTCTCACGGAGGAGACAATCCTAGCACCTTTTATTTGAAAATGATTTTGATGTTTTGAAGTCGCCACCTTAAATTATTTTTTATTGGGAAAATTTAAGGTAAAAACCCATTGTGACTCCAATTTTATCCCAAAGGAAAAGTGCACTGGTTTTTGAAACCAAAGAGGATTCGGGGACTAGGTTTTCGGTTGAACTTGGCTTTTAATTTTAACCTTGATTTAAAATGATTTTCATGAGCGATTAAAGAATGACATATAAGATGTTTGAGCAAATAAATAAATGCATGAACAATTGAAATAAAGGCAAACAAGTAAAATAACCAAAGAAAGGAATAAAAGTAAATTATTACACTTCAAAATCTCAAAATAGGGGATATCAACTCTAGACCTTATGGGTTCTAGGTTGATCACACATTCTCCAAAGAATACATTCAATAGAATAAAGTAAATAACCAGAGCAAAAGAGATGGTTTTTTGTCTTTTTTGGATTTGAAGCTTTTATACAGCTTGCCTGTGTATCCCGTCGAATGGAAATCAAAACCCACGCAGTTCTTCCTTCTCGCGAAGGAGGGTTGATTTTATGCCCAATTTATCATGTTTTGATTCTTTATTTTAATATTCTACCAAAATAAAGAAGATAAGTTAGGAGACCATACCTTTGCCCAAGCTTTTAGGGATGTTGGCAGACAGAGTGCTCTTCCAGACCAAAGTTCCACCTTGGATCGGATGATGCCTGAGGAGATAGGTCGAGATGCCTTCTTAGCTCTTAAGAAAACAAACCGACAGGGGGACCTTGCTTGGAAAAAATATGAACTTTGAGGCTTAACACTCCCCTAGTAGGAGCTCTTTAATTTTAAAGAGAGCTAAAAAGAGAGAAAATATGACTTGGAGAAGAAAAAGATGAAATCCAATAGATTAAAATGATTTCTTGTCTTTTTCTTCCTTGTCTTTTTGTTGATTTTCTCACTTTTTGTTTGTTTCTGTCTATCCTTGTGTCCTTTGGAAGGTGGGGGGAGGCTCTATCTATTTATAATAGGAGCTTGGGGGGTCAAATCCCATCATTTTTCAATGTGGGATTCGGAAGAAAACAGGTGCAGAACGTCGCCGCTGCCAGCAAGAAAAGCTGTTGCCTCCAAAGGGGGTGGCGGTGCCGCTAGGGTGCCTTGACGGCACAGGTTCTGAAGGATGGCGATAGTAGTGGCAAGGAGCCATGCTGCCGCCCAGCCACCCCTCTCTGGTGGCAATGCCAAGCCTGGAGGGCGGCACCTGTGCCCAGACTTCATTTGGAGGCTGTTTTGAGGCCGTCTGAGATCGGGATTGGTTCCAGGGAATGCCGTCCGGGTTGGCACGAGTCCGAGGGGTATAAAAAATGAGTGTTCACAGCTGCCCCCATCACGACTGTCCATTTTGAATGATAGACGTGATGTAAGTGATAAGGTAAAGATATCCTAAGGCTATCCTAGGAAAAGTCTGATGAAATCTTAAAGCTACCCTTAAGATGGTACGAAAAGTTCCTAAAGCTACACTTAGTATGATCTGAAAATTCCTAAAGCTACCTTTAGGACAGTCTGAAAAGTTCCTAAAGATACTCTTAGGAAGGTCTGAAAAGTTCCTAAAGCTACCCTTAGGACGGTCTGAAAAGTTCCTAAAGCTACCCTTAGGATGGTCTGAAAAGCTCCTAAAGCTACCCTTAGGATGGTCTGAAAAGTTTCTAAGTCTACCCTTAGAAAATTCTAATGAGATCCTAAAGCTACCCTTACGATGGTCCGAAAAGCTTCTAAGGCTACCCTTAGGATGGTCTGAGAAGTTTCTAAGGCTATCATTAGAAAAGTTTGATGAGATCCTAATGCTATCCTTAGGATGGTCTGAAAAGCTCCTAAGGCTACACTTGTAAAAGTCTGACGGTCTCCTAAAGCTACCCTTAGGATGGTTTGAAAAGCTTTTAAGGCTACCCTTAGAAAAGTCTGATGGTTTCCTAAAGCTACCCTTAGGATGGTTTGAAAAGCTTCTAAAGATACCCTTAGAAAAGGCTGATGGTCTCGTAAAGCTACCTTTAGGATGGTTTGAAAAGCTTCTAAAGATACCCTTAGAAAAGGTTGATGAGATCCTAAAGCTACCCTTAGGATGGTCTGAAATGGTTGACTTTAGAAAAGGAGAGGCCTAACTCTACTATAGGTCTCAAAATGAGGGATTCTAACTCTCTGCTAGGGTGATAAGAATGTTGTGCTAAAGATGATATTGGTGCTATGCTAAGCACATAGGATGAATGTTCAAAAGTTTTGGCTTCAAGCATCTTTCAAGGTGAATTCAGGTGGAAAATAAATTTTTAATTTCAGGCATCTTTCAGAATGAAATCGGATAGAAAATGGATTTTGATTTTCAAGCATCTTTCATGAGAGTGGATGAAAAAATGGATTTTGATTTCGCTAAGGGCTGCTTGGGCTTAAAATGATTATTGGCTTGCTAAGGGCTACTTGGGCTTAAAATGATTTTTGGTTTGCCAAGGGCTGCTTGGGCTTAAAATGATTTTTTTTTTCAAGTTCAAAATTAAATGAGTGAGACTTTAATGATATGTGACTTATGAATCTTTGAAGGAAATGATGTATGGCTTAAGAGATTTTCCAAATTCTAAGGAAACAATGCAATTTAGGATGCTCTAAATCAGAAAAAATTTAATGAGATGCAATACCCTAACTTTATGCTAGGCTAAAAGTGAAAACCTAAGCTCTTTAGGCAATCA
>CANXYC011863704.1:0-12170 GCA_948193065.1 Aleurites moluccanus
TATATATATATTTGTATATCAATTTATCTCGTAAGAAGTAATACACATTTATGAAATTTATAACTTACCTCACTGCAATACTATCTACTAAATCCGGTCAACACTTGCTTAATGGACTAGCCTCCTTAAATTCCTTGAAAAGGCCAAACCTAACAAATTCTCCAAATTTCATAAATTAGGGTTTCCTCAATTAATATTACATATTATGGTTCCATCAAATTTTAACCATCTTATAGTCTCTATTATTGTTTCCTAATCATAAATTTAATTTCTCTCTTAAAAAGATTTGAAATTTGAATGTGGTCACTATTCACGTCACTATTCATCATATTCATAAATTTCTATATCTTCCCCATCAACCGTTATTAATAGCCTTAAATACTCATAACAGGTTCTATTTAACTCATAATAATTATTCTAACTACCAAAAATCTTAATCTATAAGAAAAAGAAAATGGAGCTCAGAGAAAATCACCTTATTTCCCAAAAAAATGCGTCCTTAAAGAATCTTGACTTGAAATGATGACTGAAGCCTTTTAACGAGAATGATATAATGGTTTAATGCATTAATTATGAGTATTAATGCACTAGAAAATAAATGAGATAGATTGGAGAAGAAATGGAGAAGAAGGAAGAAAAGGGAAAAATTATCGTGAAAAGAAAAGGGCTACTGCCTCGCCATTAAATATGCCACTACCTCGCTAAATCCCACTTTGCAAAGGCCACTTCGCTAAATTCCGATTTCGCCAAATGCCACCTCGGCAAAGGCCTCTTCACTGAATTTCCACTTCGCCAAATGCGACCTCGGCAAAAGCCTCTTCGCTGAATTCCCACTTCGCCAAATGCCACATCGGCAAAGGCCTCTTCGCTGAATTTCCACTTCGCCAAATGTCACCTCGGCAAAGGACTCTTTGCTGAATTCCCACTTCCACCTCGGCAGAGGACTCTTTGCTGAATTCCCACTTCGCCAAATACCACCTCAGAATTGAGAAGCCAACTCGTACTACCTGCGCTGCCGAGCTGAGAAACTCTCCTTGCTAACTCGTACTCCCTATTTTGCCGAACTGGAAATCCTCCTTGCCAACTCGCACTAAACCTTCTCGCAAATAAGGTACAATTTCCAATCTCCTCAATTCTACAACAGTCTATAAAATACATAAAGAAATATCACTCATGCTAATACTTGACTCGCTCAGCTACTAACATATCAAAACAAATAACAACATATCACAAACTTATTGCCAATCAGACTTAAGGTAAATATAAAATATAAATCTAAAACTTATACATTCACACTTATTCACATATTTTGTAAAATCATAACACTGACTCACAAAATCTTACCCAAACACAAATTCTAAGATTTTTAAAATATTAATCTAATCACAACAAAACATTCATAAAAAAAAATAAAAAATTACACAGGTATTACACCCTTGTACAAAGCTGCATTGATTATAGTTATAGTTAACCCAAGTGGGCATGTAAGGTTTGAGTATCTCCAATACTACTTTGGAAAGAATTTTATAATTTGAAATGGGATATAACAGTGGGATTTTCCAATTTCGGAATCAAAGCTAACAAAGTACTATTAGCCTCCGCAATATCCACTCTTCCAACTAACACACCCTTCATAAAATTAACTACCAACTCCTTTACAGTATCCCATACATTTTGAAAAAACAAAGCATTAAGCCCATCTTCACCTGGAGTTTTGAGAGGACTTGTGGAAAAAAGTGCTCTTCTGATATCCTCTTCACTAGGATTCCTCCAATTATCCCAAACATTGACTTCTTGAATTCTAGGAAATCTGTACATAATCTAATAAGCATTATAGTCAACATTATCTATACTGTAAAAATCCTTATAGAATTGCATCGCCATCATCTCCATTTCTTTGTTACCCGTCACCCAAAGCCTTTGAGAGTTTTTGAGAGCTTTAATTTTATTTTTCTTTCTCTTGATTAAAGTTGGGATGAACTTTGTATTCAGATCACTGTTAATCACCCAATTACTCCTGGAATTTTTATACCAGAGGATTTCCTCCTGAGTTAAAATCTGATTATATTCCATTTGCAACCTCTCCTCTAGCTGAACTATGAAAGGATTATTACCTCTTTCCAAATCCTTCTGTATCCTTCCTAGTCTAGCCAACAATCTTCTTTTTTGCTGAAAATATTTCCAAACACCGCCTCGCTCCATTCTCTAATTTTTAGCGCAAAAGTTTTCCCCATCTCCACTAAATTAGCTTCTCTGTCCCAATTGTCTTTAAAAAAATCAGAATAGCCCTCATAAGTCAATTTGGTCACCCAAAATCTAAATGGACAAAGTCTCCTAAAAGGGCTTGAACCATCAAATTTCACAAGGATTGGTCTATGGTCCGACTTTACTTTAGGCAAGTGATAAACTGAAGCTTTCTCATTAATAATTCTCCATTCAGTATTGCATAAAGCTTTATCGAGATGCTCACTAACCAATCTTCTATGCTAAGTAAATATAGGTCCAACCCATCCCATATCAATCAACCCACAGTTATCTACCCATCTTCTAAAGAGAGGACACGGTCTATTTCCTCCACTTCTACCTCCCTTTTTATCTTTCGCATCTAAAAATGCATTAAAATCTCCTATCACCAGCCAAGGTCCTAACACATTCCTCCTAAAGGTAGTTAAATCTCCCCAAAGGGTCTTTCTTATGCTTGGGTTAAGACTATCATAAGTAGCAGTCAAGAACCAGGATCTGTTACTTCCTTGATCAACTTTAATGTGCACTAACTGCTCTTTAGAAGCTAGAAAATACTTTCATGATTTCAGACAGCTACAACATACAAATACCACCGGAGAAACCATGAACATCTTTAATATGAACACCTGCAAACCCCAAACTAGTTGTTATTCTCAACTCCTTGTCACCACTCACTATTGTCTCCACCAGAATACAAATATCTGGCTTATGCAAACTAACCAAGTCCTTAAAAATATACTTGAATCTCTTATTTGCAGCTCCCTGCACATTCCAATCAAAGACTGAATTAATCTTAAAAAAAATTGAAAAGGCTGCCCTTCAAAGGCAAAAAATTAGATTTTCAAAGGACCTGGGCCAAAAGCCATATTAACAGAATTGCCACCAGCCTCATCTTGCAAAGCCTACGTTTTTGCTACTAGAGAGAAAGCATCCAACATATTAGTATCTTCGGCAATACTACCTCTGCACTGGCTATTTACTCTCAGGAAATCAGAAGGTTTCTCTTTTATTCCACTTTGAACTTTGACATCTAGCCCTCCTCTTTCAAACACCTCAATGACATGTTTAGCCAAGGGAGAAAATGGTTGTTGTAACCTTGAGCCTTCTCAACAATATTAACACTAAAGTTTGATATAAGTTTATTAGTGATAGTGATTTTCCTCCTTGCACTTTCTTTGTTTTCAACACAGCCACTTGACTAAACATTCGCTGCAGGTGGGCCCCTGTTATTAGCCCCAAAAGTTTTCCCTATAGACCTCATTCCATTCCCACTACGTAAATCCTCACCTTAAGCCACCACCTTACCTTTATGATGCTGATGAGGTGACTCCCTCCTTTCTGTGCCCTTTTGAATATGTCTCCCTCCTCAAAACTCACCTTTGCTACCACATCCTCCCTCACCTCTTGAGCTAACACTTCAAATCATGAGCCATTTCCTTCCCCCTTCTTACTCCCAACTTTCCTATTATTCTCTACAGAAAAATGTTTTCTCTTGCCTTTCTTTTGTGTAAGCATCCACAAACCAAAATTCTACACAACCTCAAGCGTAATCCCATCAAATCTCTCAATTTTTGAGATTTCCTTATCCTTCTCACAGACTTCCATCTTACTTGCATCTCCTTCACCCTTGAACTTAGGACAATTCTTCATCCTGTGACCATACAACCCTCATTCAAAATTCACCATATGGATTGCTTCATATTCAATTTTTCTGATACGTCTCCTTAACCTATATTTAGAAATTAGAGGTTTAGTCAAATCGACATCCATACACACTCTAGAAAATTTTTCCCTAGATGCCTTAACCAAAGTATCATCAACCCGAACTGTTTGACCTATGTTATTCCCCAATCTTACAAGACAAGTCTTGTAATAATACTTTATATGTAAGTTGGGCAACCTTACCCAAGCCGCAATTCTGTTAATTGATGTTGAATCATGATCAAAATTTGGAACCCACTGCCTTACCACCAAATAATGATCAGGAATAATCCATGGACCACCAAACAACGCATTATCAAACTCCTCCTCACTATTGAATTTCACCATATAATAATCGTTCTCTAAATCAGAGATGATAATAGGAGATTTGATGCCCCACAATTGATAAATATTCCTCTCTAATAGCTTAAACCCTATCCTCTTACCATAAGCTTGATGATAATCGCCATCTGCCAAGGTCTTCTTAGGCATTCCCTTTCTTCTTTTGAAACCCTAATTATAGGGCAATTAATACATTCTTCATCATCTTTGCTTTCTGATTCTTCCGCTGAGAAATCCCCATTGCTAACAAGTTCCATACCCAAATTGGCATTCCCAATATGCTCATCTACCCCTACCCTTTGTGAATCGAGTTCTCACCCTTAACCTTGCCACTCCCAACTACAACAGACTACCATACCTCTTTGCCCTCTGCTGAAATCTCGCTCGTTTTCACTTTTTTGGTGCTCTCGGTGAACATATTCGCCTCCTCGGCCAAGAGCTCATGCAGGTTCTCTCTACTCTCCATCAATTTTGTATTATAATCCCTCAAAAACCTAATTTCAATGCTCTCTAGTTTCAGGTCTTTGTTTAATCCATTCTACTCTAAATATGATCTTTCCCCATAAAGTTAAACATGTCAAATCTGTATTTGAGAGCAAATCAAAAGACAATGTATAAGAAAAGACTTTATTCCATGTACCAAAGCCAAAAGTCAAGCTAACTAAATAAAAGAAAAAATCTTGCCAATACTTCATTTCTGAATTTCATAATAATAGAATTAAAATAAATGTATATCTTATCGAGATAAAATTTATATCTTGGTATCCTCTTACTTAATAGGCAAAGATTTACCTCCATGAAAAAGTTAATTCATTCAAATCGTTATATGGTCGTCTCAAAATAAAAAGAGGTGTAAAGTCTCAATATGAGATGTTCCAAAAGGAACTTAAGAGGAAAGAATATGACTATAAAAAATTAATTAAGTAATTAAATAAATATTAAGTAAATAAAATAAAACTAAGTATAAATAAGTAAAATAGTTAAAATAAAATATATTAACTATTTATTTTTATTAACTAAATAAAATTAATAAATTTTCTGAAATTTATCATTTAAATTTTATCAATCTAAATATGCCTTTAAAAATTAAAATAATGTTAAAATATTAAATGTTTGTATGCCTATATTTTGCTAAAAAAATATCAACACTTGCAAAATAACTAAATAAATAAATATATTTTATTTTCTGAAACAGATTTTTCCAAACAAATATCTGAAAAAGAGGTGGCTTTTTTTCTTCTTCTGTATGTAATAAAATTACTAAAATAACCTTCCGTTTTAATCGGTAATCCGTAATCGTTTCGGCTACAGCTTTCTGTATCTGTCACGGTTCTGAAACAGTAAGGGTACTTTTGCCTTTATACTTAAAAAATCCTAAACTCCAAAAGCCAGATTTTCAAAAGTTTTTTTTTTTTCTCCAAAATTATAAAACTTGAGAAACGCTCCTTTTTTCTTCTCCTTCTCTGTAACTCTAACCCTAGAAATGAGCTCAGTTTTTCCTTAGAAATTGAATTTGGAAGCTAATTGGAGCTTTTTAATCTGATAATTAGGGTTTGGATTTGGGAATTTTTGTAGTTATGGAGGGAATGTTATGCGCTAGTGATAAGCAGAGCATGGTATCTTCTTTTCTCGAGATCGCTGTCGGCCAAACTGCTGAGACTGCTACACAGTTCTTGCAGGTATATATATAATCAATTAATAATTTACAATTAGAAATATGTGTTTGTGTTTATCTTTGTAGTTAAAAGTTTGTTTCTTTTATTGTTTAGTTATGAGCTGATTATGAGAATTTAAATTGTGGAAATTTAGAAAATTTTGCTAGTTTTAAAGTGGGTATTGCTATTTTTTGGTGTGGGGGTTGGGAAGGAAGTATTATGTTTTAGGTGGATCAGATTTTTGCGTGTTTTAGTGGATTATAGGGATTTAGGGGACATCAGTGAATGATATTTATTTTTTATTTTTTTAAATTCTCATTCATCTACTTTTATTGCTGTTGGATTATATACATGCGTGTTCATCTGTAAATGATCTACTTACTACTGTTCTCTAATGGAACTTAATGGGGGAATGCCAAAATATTGAGTTTCCACCACCTATTGACTATATTCTCCTATGGAACTTATTGCTGGTACGTTGAAATGGAACAGGCCACCAGCTGGAAGCTTGAGGAAGCTCTTCAGTTGTTCTATGTAGGCAATGAAGGCGGGCCAGTTGCATCTGCTTCACATTCTCCGCCAACTGAAAATGCTAGTCCCTGGGCTGATAGAAATGCTGGGTACGTTTTACATATTGGGTCATCTAATTATTTGATTTTGAATGTAATGCTTTTTATTTATTTTTGTTTTTATCATTGGTTGTTTCCTATTTATTCAGTGGAGTAAAGGACCATGAGAATGAAATTGAAAATTTTGGACAAGATGGTGGAGAGGAAGTGCGTGCTCCTTTGCCGGTTGTGAGGGATACTCTCTATGATGATGCAATGTTTTATAGGTTTGATATCCATGTATATTAAAAAAATTTTTATTTTCAGTTTCTTGTTTGGTTTTATTTCTTCAATATATAGTAGTGGCATGGTATCCGATAGGAAAGAAAGAGTAGAATTGAGAATGATTGTAAACCTTTATGCTAAAATGTTTGCTCAACGATGTAGCATTTTTATTTGCTGGCTGTAGTTACAGTCCTACGTTTATATATTTTAGTACGTATTTTTATCAATGCTATTTCAAGTGCAGTTTGTGTGTGTAAGAGTGAGCGAGCATGTATTTTTATTGTCTCTTGTCAGTTGTCCTACAAAGCTATAAAAAGTTGCCACAGGTAATGTTTTACAGTATTTGCTCCATATTATGTTGGTAGAACTTTTGTAAGGGCTAGAAAATGGCAATACATTGCTTTTATCTCATAAGATATTACATATAATAAAGTCTCATAAACTTGTTTCAAATATTTATTCTCTTAGAATTATGTCCTTTAAAGAGTGGCATGCTGCTTAATTGAAAGTAATTTTGATGGAGTTGAAGAACTAAATCATTTTCTTGTTTGTTGCATTTCAGTACAATAGGTCTATGATAGTTAATTGTATGTTTGAGTGTTATGTTGTATTTCGAGTGGCTTCTCAGCCTTTCACTTAAATCACAGGATGTACTGTTTCTGTTCTACTTTTTTCTTTCCTTCTTCAGTTGGCTTATGTCAATTAGTTCCAAAGTAATGAATAATAGTTGAAATGCTATTTCCCAGGGATTTGTATTTGCCTGTGTTTATTTTATTTTATTTTATTTTTTTGTCATTGAGAACCTATCGCTCAACTTCTTTTCTTTTTTCAAATAATGATCGTGTTATTTTTTAATTTTTTCACTTAGAGCATCCGGGATGGGATATCCTCCTCATGAATCCAATTCATTAATTGCATTTCGCAATGATGAGGAAATGAAACACCCTGGGGTTTGGGAATCAGACCAAGGTGCTACATCTATGGCAGAAAACCCTCGGGATAATCTTGCTTCTTTGTACCGTCCTCCATTTCATCTAATGTTCCAAGGGTCATTTGAAAAGGCAAGGGGATTTCTTCAAAGTCTTCTGTTGTGTGATTTATATGTAGCAAAAAATTTCTGACATCCTTTCCTTCGCTCTTATACCAATTTAAACCAACTTGAATTGAAATTCTGGGGTATTGAAATCCAGGCAAAAGGTGCTGCTTCTGTTCAGGACAAATGGCTACTGGTGAATTTACAGTCCACAAAAGAGTTCAGCTCTCATATGGTAGGTTTTTAATATGTTCCCATTTGATTTTAAGTGTTCCATTATATTAAATGGTCTCTCACTTTTGATGTTTTATGCATTGTTTTTTGAAGCTTAATCGGGATACATGGGCAAATGAAGCTGTTGCTCAAACTATCAGTACTAATTTTATCTTTTGGCAGGTTTGTATCATGCTTTTGTGTTTGTCTTTAGGTTTATTTGATTGAGAGGAAAACATTCTTATAATGCTTTATATAGGAGCCCTCTGATACACCAATAATATGCAACAATATATATATATATATATATAAAACATTCTTATAATGCTTTATATAGGAGCCCTCTGATACACCAATAATATGCAACAATATATATATATATAATTGAAAAAAGAATAATTCAATTTTTTTGTGGAGTTGGCTGAGAGTTAGAGGAATCCATTAGCCAAGAGAAGGAATCTATTAATGGCTGATGCTTTACATTGTAACTGGTTCTAATTGTTCTGATGTCTTAAGTTATCATCTATGGTTATTCTTGTGCAGAATCTTCAGTGTGAGAGAATCTAAATAAATGTTTGTGGTGTTGATAACTTATACATTTAGCATAGCGCAACAATTTTGTGACCTGTGCCCATGGATAGGTTTATGATGATACAAGCGAAGGCAGGAAAGTCTGCACCTATTACAAATTGGATTCTATTCCTGTTGTGCTTGTCATTGACCCAATAACAGGACAAAAGATGCGTGCATGGAGTGGAATGATACAGCCTGAGAGTTTGCTAGAGGTATGTTACATTGATGTTTTCTTTAATTAAATTCTCGGCATGATCAATGATGATGTGATAAAACAATGTTGCTGGAAAAAGGTCCCCGATTTTGTAAATTGTTGCTTTGCTGATTTGACTAAAAATATTTCCAATTTTAGGATCTAGTACCATTCATGGATGGTGGCCCGAGAGATCATCACATGACTGTGTCACATAAACGTCCTAGGGGAAATTCTCTGGTTACACAGAAAAACAAAAGTAAGTTATGACTCTTGTTATTTTTTGCCATGTTTCTTTAATATCTGATGTGTTAGTTGGATGCAGAATTATGAATGGGTTAACTTTATGCATATGCACTGATTCTTGTACCATTATTGTTGCTCTGCTTTCTGTTTGTTCGTCAACCTCATCCTACTATGCATATGATTATTATCGCAAGAATAACCAGTATGGTGCAAGTGACAGTTTTTCAATGGCATGGTTATGTTCAATTTGCAAAACTAGGGTTGAAACTGGTAACACTGCACAGGAAGGTTAAACTTTGGTCAAAAGAAAGTGTCCATACAATTTTTTGTTAGATATTTATAATTTGTACCTGGGTGCTTAGTTCTGCTGTCATAAACCAGTAAATTCTAGAAAATTTGAAGTTGAATGGAGATCAGATACCTTTTGAAAGTGACTTTACATTTTGGGATTGAAATATGCATACAAATACATGTTCATGTGGTTGCTTTTGGGATGGCTGTGTGCATGGACGACTGCAGTTCATGGATGGGTTTAATTTATGTCTATGTGATGTGGTTCTCTATCACTATGTATGTGCTGATACCTATATAGATACATTTCCTGCAGCATCTTCAATTGAAACTAATGAAGAAGATGAGGAAGTGCAACAGGCATTGGCTGCTTCTATGGAGGCAATGAAAGACTCCAGGAGAATAGCTTCTGACAGTAAAGATGCAACTACAGCTGAAAAGAAGGAAAAAACTTGTTTAGCTAAGAAACCCGCATATCCAGTGCTGCCTGAAGAACCCAAGGGTGACAGGAGTCTTATCTGCAGGGTTGGACTTCGTCTTCCTGATGGGCGGAGGGTCCAGAGAAATTTCCTAAAAACCGATCCAATACAGGTAAGAAAGCTTATGCTAACGTTGAGCAAACCTGCTATGGAGCAGTTCCTTGTGGCAACTATTATTACAGATGACAAGTGCAGGGTATTTGAACATTTTGGTTTAACCCTTATTTGTCATTGAGCACAGGTTGGTTCAAATGCATGTGGGCTTATGCAGGAGATCTCTCATTTTCTGATTTCTTATTCTTGCATGTACTTGTATTAAGGATTGGCTCCGTATGAATCTATCTATTAGAAACACATGGAGCCATCCAGTCTTTCTGCTTACCATCTTCTAATTAGTTTATCGGTGCCTGACGGCTCCATCTGAACTATTGGAGAATAACAAGAATTCATACTCTCGTCCTTGTAGGTTGCACTTAGTTGCCCTCTGAATCTTTAGCTTAGATGGAACCATCTAGAATGCACTGACGTGCTAACTAGTCTTTTTGGGAGTTTATTTCTAGCTGGCATTAGAAGTATAAGTTTCTCTAAGGCATATTACAATGTTCTTTATTAGCGGATTCATTTATCTACTAGCTAGAGCAGTAGAACTAATTTAACTGTTATCTTGCATTAGTTTCAGAATTTGGCTTTTCTTTATTCCTTGCAGCTGCTATGGTCATTCTGTTGTTCTCAACTAGAGGAAGCCAGGACAAGGCTGTTTCACTTGACACAAGCAATCCCAGGAGCAAAGAGTCTGAATTATGAAAGTAAATTGACTTTTGGAGAGTCAGGTCTGGCAAATTCCATGATCTTAGTTGCTTGGGAATGAAAATCTTACCATAAACAGCTATGAATTTCGCCTTGAAGAATTTTGAATCTGAGTTGGCTACATCCGTGCTTTCCTCACTTCTGCTTGCTCTTCCAAGAGTGTCCTTAAGAACCCTAAAGTGGAACTTTGCTTTATTTCTTATGTAAATTCTGTATGCACCAGTATTAAACTATAGCTGTTTATGCAGTTCCAAGGTTATTTAACACTCTGCCCTTTTAGTATGCAAGTGTTTAGGGATTAAAACTACAAATCCCTTCAATCTTCTTTTCTTCCGTTGGACTGAAATTGAAAGAAAGTGTTTATATATGCTCTGGAGACATTTTTATTTTTACCATAGATATTATGATTATTTTGGTTTATTATTTATTTAAGCTTCAACTTTTGAAGGGTTCCTAGCATGATTTAGGTCAATCAATATTTTGCCACTAACATTATTTGTATCAATTCAGTAGTGAAAACAGCAAATAAAGGTGAAGGATAGAAAAAGTACTGTTCTGACTATACAAGTCATTAAGTCAAGGCCTTACCACTCTCTTTCTGACAAAAGAAAATGAACTCCACAACTGTCCAAATACAACTGGAAGGGAGGGAAAGCTATCAATATTCATTTAAGTGGGTGTTTGGATCTCAGGCAATCCAAATTTTCAGTTTAATTTGATGTAATATATTAAGAAGTATATTGAATAGAAAATGTGAGATCAAATAAAATAAGATGATTTGAATTGCAATTTAATATCTAAAATCGCTTTGTACGTAATTCAATGAATTTTTAGTTTTAAATGAAAAAAAAAAAAATTAATATTTAATTGAAAATATGTTTTAACTTCATTCAATCAGTTTTTGTTAAAGTGATTTGGATTAATTTATAAAAATTTCAATTGAATTTATAATTTTTTTTGTTAATTTGAAATTTTACGAGATGGATGCCAAATGGAAGTGTAATAATGAGTAGGAAGAACAATGCGACACCGTACAAGATCTCTCCGTATGATGTTGCCACGTGATAATCGTTCCCACCAAGCTTTATTACGTATACGTGGTGTTCTTTTAAGAGCGGATAGTGTAATCATTCACCTATTAGTTATCTTATCATTTCCCCTATTTTTCTCTTATTTTCGTTTTTTAATTTATTATTATATATTTTGTAGCATTTTTATTTTTTATTTTTTTTAAATCAACAAATCTTCAAAAGGTAATTGAATGGTGATTTAATTATTAAAGTCTATTCTGTTATAAATATATAGATAAATGTGGATATCCATTCATGTATCCCACTACTCATAAGATAAATATAGATGTCTATTCATCTATCCCACTATTCATAAGTTTTTGTAATTAAATTTAATTTTATTACACCGTTTATGTTATAATTTATGGTTGATTTTTGTATATTGTAACATATGATGAAAATAAACTCTATAAATAGGAGTTCATATTACTTTGTAATACACACCAATAAGATAATATAACTCTCCATCTTCTACATTCTTGTTCTTATT
>CANXYC011863933.1:0-14584 GCA_948193065.1 Aleurites moluccanus
TTCTATATACCCAGAATTAATTATCCTAACCCATAGACTTAAATAAATCCAAAGAAAATAACTTAGGAAGAAAATTTACCTTATTTCCTTCAAACTGAGATTCTGCAAATACTGCTCAAATCTGATGATTCTGCCTTAATATAGATTAATCTAGAAGTCTATTGCATTAATCTAAGCTTTAATGCCTTAGAATAAAATATGGAACAAAACTGAGAAGAAGACTGAAATTGCCAAATGAAGAAAGAAAGAAAAATCGTGAAATCGTTACTAGGTTACTGGGGGTTAAATAGGCTTCTGCCCAAAAACACGCTAGCCAGCTCGCCTCGCCAAACCTTCATTGGCAAAGCTACCTCGCCAAACCAGCTCACTGATCCCACTTTGCATTCCCAGCTCGCACTTGCCAGCTCGCTAACCTTGATCCGGCAATGCTGCCTCGCACATTCTAGCTCGCATATGCTATCTAGCGCATGCTGACTCGCCAGACTCTCCTCGCAACTCTTCCTCGCATATGCCTCATCGGTAATGCTTCTTCGCCTTTTCGCTTCTTCACTTCGCCAATGCTCTTTGCCAAAGCTCTTCACCAAAGCTCTTCGCCATAATGCCGCCTCACATTGCCAGTTCGCAAAAATGCCTTCTTGCATTAGGCTGGCTCTCCATAACCAATACTTCTAAGATAAATTCCTGCCTGAACATCCCACACTAAGTCAGCTCGCAAATGAGCTATAATTATCTAAACTTATCAATTCTTCTTGCCACTTACAATTAATAGGCAGGAACATAACATAACAAAATCTCAACTCAAAATAATCAACACACAGACCATAGTGACTCTCCAAAAGTCACCCAGACTCCTGCCTCAAAGTCTAACTGAACAGCCCTGATACAAAACACTCTCCACTGAGATATAATTATCCAAAAATTCTGAAATTTTACAGGCATCAACTCAATATACAAAGGAACATTTTTTATGTTCATAACTTCAGCTAATTCTGCCTCAGTCATTCCCAGTAATTCCAAACAGACACTGCATCCCTGCAGAAATTCTCAACCAGACCAGCCTTGCTCAAATAGACACAACTCATCACATACACATAATTTTGCCAAACCATTTTACAAAATTATAGCTAAGACATGAATTAACAACTTTCATGTTTTGCACTTTACCAACTTATGTCTTTAAGAACATGAAATGATCAACACTGAATTCTGCTGCATCAAAAACAAAATTTTTCCTAAAATCTCAACATTCTCATAAAAAGAAAATTAAATTCTCCAAACATACAAAAATCAATAAATACAAATTCAAAAATGCTAGATATTACATTATTTTACAGCTCAATATGCACGGTTATATGTTGATAAGATTGTAAGGCTTCATGGAGTGCCTTTAATGATAATATCGGATAGAGGGACATAGTTTGCTTCTCTATTTTGACAGAAGTTCCAAGAAGCTATGGGTACTCAGCTACAGTTTAGTACAACATTTCATCCACAGACAGATGGACAGTCAGAGCAGACTATCCAGACATTAGATGATATGTTAAGGTTATGTGTTCTGAATTTTAAAGGCAATTAGGATCAATATTTGCCATTGGTTGAATTCTCTTACAACAACAGTCACCATTCTTCCATTGGAATGGCCCTATATGAGGCACTTTTATGGTAGAAAATGCTGGTTTCCGATATGTTAGGTGGAACCGGGTGAGAAAAAGTTAGAAGGCCTAGAGTTGATAAAAGAGGCAATGGAAAAGATGCCAATTATCAAAAAATGAATGAAGCCCGTATTAAGCAGACAAAAGAGCTATGCTGATCCGAAGAGAAATGATGTCCATTTTGCTATTGGTGACCACGTTTTTCTTAAGATCTCCTCTATGAAAAGCATGATGCGATTTGGAAAGAAATGAAAACTGTCACTGAGATATGTGAGACTATTTGAGATTCTTGAAAAGATTGCCAATGTAACTTACAGATTGGCTCTTCCTCTTAATTTGAGCCATGTTCATCCAGTATTCCATATCTCGATATACTATAGAAGTATGTGCCAGACCCATCAAATGTATTGGAAGTACAAGATATTGATGTTAATGAAGAATTATCATATGAGGAAATGCCAATAGAAATTGTAGATCGACAAGTCCAACAGTTACGGAATAAAGAGATTTTAATGGTAAAAGTATTATGGAGGAATCAGACTATGGAGGAGTGTATATGGGAGAGTGAGCAGGATATGAAGGACAAATATCCTTTCCTATTCCAACATTGAGGTATGTGATTATTTTAAATTCGAGGACGAATTTATTTGAAGGGGGGTAGAATGTAATATCCTAGGAAATACTGCCATGATTGAACAGTAATAGATCTAGTTATTGGACTAGGAACACCGATATAATGAAGGAAAATTTTTGAAACACAATTATAATGCATTTGCGACATTGTCTCGAAAAATGTCGGTGTTAATTACACTGCCTGGGAAATAGCAGTCCAATTGACTGAAGAATTTCTTATTCAGACCAGGGGGTAAAGAATCATATAAATATAAGTGAAATTTTAGTGAAAAGGAAAAATTGAAAAATATTTAGGAATACTGAAAATAAGAGTAATGGCAAAATCGTAAATAAGGTGAACTTTAGGGGTATAGTAGAAAACCAACTGTATGTGTTTCAGAATGGCTTTGAAAGTATTTTTATAATAAAGTGCAGATAAAAAGAAGCCATTTCAATTCCCACTTTGAAATCCAATTCTCAACAGAATTGTAAGAATAAATTACAGAAGGAAATGGGGTAAAAGTATGATTATTGGAAAGTTTAAGGATCCAAATATAATTTGCTATTTTAACTTACTATATAAGCATGACTTAAGATATTTTTGGCCATTTTCTTCTTATTTTCTTAGTCTTGGTCGAAAATTCTCTTCCATTCTCCATCAAATTTTTATTGAAAAATCAAAAGAAAAACCAAAAGAAACTTTGATTCAACCTTTGATACTTTGATTTCTAACCTTAGTTTGCTTGGAAAATCAAAGAATTTCAAGAATTATTGGCTTGAAGATTTCGGCCACTCACCAAATCAAAGGAAAAGATGTGATTTCTTTGGTTCAGTGCTTGATTTATATGTTTTAGATATTAAATAGAATGGGTTTAGTATTATTTTGCATCAATTGATACATTTGATAGATTTTCCCATATTGGAAACCCTAAGTTGAAGTTGTAAGAGATAAATCTTTGAATTAGTGTTAGTTAATATTAAATAAGGTTAGATTATGTTAATTGATGGCTAATAGATGGATTATATGTGATTGGTTTGATGTAGAAAGCAAGGAATTGGAAAGTTGTCATTTTTGCCTATTTTGAAGACTTTGGTGGCAAAGTGTGCAATTCAAGTAATTTGAAGAGATAGGT
Source organism: Aleurites moluccanus (assembly GCA_948193065.1). Lineage (NCBI taxonomy): Eukaryota > Viridiplantae > Streptophyta > Magnoliopsida > Malpighiales > Euphorbiaceae > Aleurites > Aleurites moluccanus. The sequence continues at coordinate 3,398 of CANXYC011863933.1, forward strand.
GAGTTTAATATACATCAATTATCATGCTTAAAGTGTTAAATTGAAGTTTAGAAACTTACCTTGAAAGGCCATGTTTGGCCAAACCTTTGAGGACTATTGTTCCTTGAATTTTTATCTTGTTTTCCTTTGGATTTCCATGCCTATTTGATCCTTCGTATGTTATTTATTATTGGAAACCAAATGCTTATTGTATAGCCTATGTTGTGTACTTGTTGATTGTTATTGAGGCAATTTCAATGTTGTACCAAAACCTTGCTAAAATGTCTATTGTTTGTTGCACACCAAGTGTTCGATGAAATGCCTAGTTCAAAATCCATAGGCCTACCATTGATTTCATCCGTAGGCCTACCACTTGAGTGCCATCGTCGCCAGCGACATTGGCATACCAATTGAGCCAACTTTTTGACTTGATTTGTCCAGCTTTTGATTCATCCCAATGTTAATTGCTAATCGTTATATTACTGTTTATTGATTCATATATTGCTTTTCCATTGCTAAATTGCAGTCTCGTTTGATTAAATTCACAAGCTACTGCTACTTGATGAGATTGTTATTGTATATTGATATTGATTGACTTGTTCCATGTTCTTATTGATTCTGATGAGATTTGACAAAGCTGCCTCTCAGACGGGGTAGTGGGTATATACCGTCAACAATGTGCACATTGTATCATGATACTCTAGCTAGAAAGGATTAACAGTCCTGGCCATAAGACCTGATCAGTCTTATGTATATTGACACATGATTGTTACATGTGATACGAGTTTTATGGCCCTTTATCTGTCTTATCTATCATATCTACGTGATATATATATATATATATATATATATATATATATTCAATTGACTTGATTACAGTTTCATTGACCTCTTTATGGTTTCTACAGTCTCTGACTATATTATGATTCTTTATTCTGATATTGACGAGCATATTATTATTCATTGAATATCTTCCTATTTTTATTGATATTCCAACCATTTTTTATGGTCGATGCATATTAGATTCACTGAGTATTTTTATACTCACCCCTTCATTTGTTTCCCCTTTCCAGGTGCAGAGTATGAAAGATTCCTGATTTTTGTCTTCCAAGGAATTCAGCAATATTGTAAAAACAGTGTAATTAATTTAAACACTATATCTTTATATATGTGTATTAGTTGCTCTATGGGTATTGTATAATGGTATAAACAGATTGTATATGTGTATGATATATTTTGGAGTATAAATGTAGATGTGTTTATGATGATAATATTTACAGAAAGTTACAGAATGTATGACATAATAACATAATGAATAGTGCTTATATGGTTATATGGCTATAGATTAATATGTATAGTATGTAATTGTATAGATGTGATACTGGGTTCTATAGGTGTCGGTCACCTCTGGTATCTCTTGCATCCTAGGATCGTTGCGTTTCGAAATCGGGACGTGACAGTTAGTCTTGAAAAAAGCAAACCTGGTGAAATAAGTGCAGCTGCCCAATGCAATAATTCTAAAAATACGAAACTATCAAATGCTATTGTCATGGAAAACGGGAGGATTTAGTTGATGTTAACATAGAAGTTACAATTAACTATGTTGATGTGGAAGAGATATAGGATAAAATTACAACTGTTGTTGACGATTCATTTGTCTTTATAGTAGATCTTGCTTTCTTAAGATATAATTGGATCCAAAATCTACGACCATTTATAAATGCCAAAAGCTTTTAGATTGGAATGAATGGAAATAGACAATTAAGACTAAACTAAACTCGCTTAATAGACGTAGTATTTTTGGACCTATTGTCCAAACACCCAAAAATGTTATCCCTGTAGGATACAAATAAGTATTTGTAAGAAAACACAATGAACTTAATAAGGTGGTACGTTATAAAGCGAGGTTAGTGGCCCAAGAGTTTTCACAAAGCCCAACATCGATTATGATGCAACTTATTCTCCCGTAATGGATAGTATTATGTTTTGTTACTTGATCAGTATGGCAACAAGTATGAATCTCAATATGCAGTTAATGGAAGTTGTGATTGCTTATCTCTATACCTCACTTAATAATGATATTTATATGAAAATCCTTGAAATATTTAAAATGGCAGAAAAATATAATTCAAATTCTCAATAAATTTATTGAATTAAATTTCAAAGATTTTTGTATGAATTTTAACAATCTAGTTTATGTGATATAATCGCCTCAGTGAATATTTGTTAAAAGTAGGATGTAAAAATGAACATATTTATCTATATGTTTTTATAAAGAAGTTCATATCTAAATTTAAAATAATTTAAATATTATTGGAACTCTTGAAAAGCTTCCAAAAGCAATAGACTATTTGAAAAAAGAAATTTGAGATTAAAGATTTTGAAAAAATAAAATTTTGTCTCGATTATAAATTGAACATTTGGCAAAAGAAATTTTTATTTATCAATTAACTTATACACAAAAAGTTCTTTAATGATTTTATATACAAAACACATTCATTGAATAGTCCAATGGTTGTTCGATCACTTAATATGAATAAGAACTCTTTCTAGTTAGAGAAGATAATGAAAAAATTTTTAATCATGAAGTACCATAACTTATGCAATAGGCGCATTAATATATCTACAAAAGAATGGTGAAATTGATGTTCAATAAATTCATTCAAATGACAATCTAGTAGATTTGTCCACTAAGATATTAACTACTATAACATTCAAGAAATTGGTTCATAATATTGAAATATGATGCCTTAAAGATTTTTAATGATATTGTAAATAGAGCGAGTTTAATACTGTACTCTTTTTCCTTTAACCAAAAGTTTTATCCCATTGGGTTTTTCTAGTAAGATTTTTAATGAGACAATGTACTATTTATAATATGAGAATATTGTACTTTTTTTTTTCTTCACTAGTTTTTATTTTTCATTAGATTTTTATTAGTAAGGTTTTAATGAGGCATATTTTTTACAAAAATGGACATCCAAAAAGGAGTGTTATAAATATATAAATTATTGTGGATGTCTTTTTTTTTTTTTTTTTTTTTTATCTTTCTTACTACTCTATTATTTGATATGTCTCTTCATATTATTCTACTACTATATTACTTGGTGTATTTATTCAGTGTATCATGTTTAACTTTATTATTTCATTTATAAGATGTAACTTATGATAAATTTATATTATAATTTATAGTGAATTTATATTTTATAATCTATGATAGAAATGAACCCTATAAATAGGGGATTACTATTACTTTGTAAGAATACCAAGAAAATAATAGAAAACTCTATTTTCTACCTTCTTATTATTATATTTTTATTCTTATTTTATTTATTTTTACAACACTTATATCATTTTTTTTAAATAAACATAATATTCTAAAAAGAAAAAAAAAACATATATACCAATAAAATAAAATTAAAATTCAAAAAAAAATTCAATATATATAAATATATAAAGAGAGAGCCTTTTTGAATCCGTATTATATACATATATAGAATTGTATAGATTTTTTTTATATAGTTCTCCTTATATATAAATATAAAGAGAGTATCTTTCAAAATTTAATGTTCATAATTTTAAAAAAAAATTATGGACATTATAATTATTTTATTACACACAACAAGTCAAATTAAGTGTATTTAATACGATGAATCATTAAACTAAATATAATCAAAGTGTATTAAATTGTTTGATTTAGTTTAGTCTTCCAAGTGGTTTAATTTGATTTGAATTCTTTTAAATTAATAATTTAGTTTAATTTAAAAATAATTAAAATTGTATAAATCAATTAAATATATATAAATATTTAAATTTTAGTTATTTATCATTCTAATAGATTATACATATATATATATTAGATGTTTAATATTCTAACAAACTCATTTTAATGAGTACAAACAACTAATTAAACCTTTAATTATATTTTCTTGATTATCTGTAAAGATAGATTTTTCAGATTGTAAGTAGCGCCACCGACTCAGCAGTAGCAACCACTACAATGAGATCCAGAAGATATAGTAGCTGACTAACTTCAATAGCGCCTGCGACCCATATAAGTTCTCACTGCTACATATGTTAAAGTTTGAGTAGTAGCCATTACAAAATAGTCACAGCCGCAAATTTCAAAATTCCGAGTGAGCCAAAAGGGTAGCCCCCGCTACGCTATTAAGTAGCCTCCGCTACTTATAAGTAGTGCCTGCTACAGGATGTAGCGACCACTACTAAGAAAGCTCAGAAGATACAAAAGCGTATTAAAGTTTTTGGAGAAAAAGTTGAGCCCGCTGCTTATTATATAGCGCCCACTACAGATTGTGTAGCCGCCGCTACAGTTCGAATTATGGAACAAATATTGCCATTGGAACAACTCTAATTTGCATTAAATACACCCAAACTGCTATTTTAAGTTGAGGACTATATATATGAGTTGATATGAATTTATTAAAAAAACAACAACCAATTTATTATGCATTAATTCATATCTTTAAAGCATTTAAGTGTTTTTGAGCTTTAAATTGAGTTTCTTGTTGTAAAAAGAATTAATTGCTTAAACTTCAAAGTTGTTGAAATGTAATTAATTCCTGAGAGTTAGGTTAAAGTAATTAGGTAATTTCTTTCTCATCTTTTGTATTTCTTTGGGATTATGTATGAGCATTATTGTAAAATACTTGTAAGGTTTAAGGTTTAATACGAGCCAAAATACTTTAAGATTTGATCTTTAACATGAAAAATGATCAAAGATAGTGAAATACTCAAGCATGATATTGAGGATTGGACGTAGACATATTTTAGCCGAACCACTATAAATTTTTTGTATAAATTTTTCTTTCTTTCTTCCATTCATTATTTTTTAAGTTGTCATTAATTTTATTAAACAACCAATTCATCCCCTCCCCCTCTCGGTTGCTAAGAGACTTTCAATTGGTATCAGAGCTTTGTATTCACTCTTTCAAAGATTTAACCATCTTGGATCAAAGATCATATGGTAGACCAAGCAATCGACATTATTGAAGGTGGCTCCACCATGAGACCACCTTACTTTAATGGCACCGACTATCTTTATTGGAAGAATAGAATGGAAATCTATATGAATAGTGATAGCATTGATCTTTGGGATGTAGTTGAAACTGGTTATACGGTTTCTATAAAGATTGTTGATGATATAGAAAGTCATCAAACCAAAGGTTGAATGGACACTGGCAGAAAGGAAAGAAAAATGATAGAAATAGAAAGGCAATAAATACTCTCTATTGTGCCTTAAGCAGAGATGAGTATGACAAAATCTCCCATTGCATTTCGGCAAAGTAAATTTGGGATACTCTTGAGACCACTCATAAAGAAACAAATCAAGTCAAGGGTAAGAAAATTCAGATTCTTACTCATGAATATAAGCTTTTTCAAATGCTACCTAATGAGAAGGTATATGAAATGTACAATCGCCTAATGGTGATTGTAAATCAAATGAGGAAGCTTGGGAAGAATTACTCTAAGGAAGATATAAATTGTAAGATCTTGAGAGTTATACCCAAAAAGGATTGGAAAACAAGAGTAGCTTCAATTAAATAAACCAATGACTTGAGCACCCTCCCAACCGATAACTTGTTGGGAAAACTTTTTACTCATAAGATTATGTTATCTCAAGAAAAAGTTGAAGAGAAGAATAAATGGATAGCTCTCATTGCTTCCAATGAGGTTTCTTCAATTGATAGTGATGAAGGGGGAGATGATGAAGACATGGCCTTGCTTACCAATAAAATAAGAAATCTTATTCTTAAGAAGAACAAAAATAAGATGCCATTTGAAAGATATAAGAAGAATGAAAAGATCAAAGGTAATGAAGTGAAATTATTTGAGTGTGATAAATTTGGTCACATAAAAGTTGAATGTCCAAGATTAAAAAATAAGAAAAGTTTCAAAAAAAGGCATTGGCAGTTACTTGGGATGATTCAAGTGACTCCGATGAAGAAAATGATGCTAGCAAAGATGAAGTAGTCAATCTTTGCTTCATGGCAATTGAAGAAGATCTTCAAGTGAGGTTAGTAATTCCGATTTTAATTCAAATAATGATACTATACAAATTATGGATACATCACTTTCAAAATATTATAAGTTGCAAAATAAATATGATAAATTTAAAAAAAAAATTGTCAAATGAAATCTTAGATGCTTGTGAAGCTTACAAAAAGGAAATAAATGAATTAAATGCATCTAATATTGAAATAGAAAAGGCTATTAATCTTAATGACCAAGAATGTAATAAATTAAAAAAATGAGAATTCCTTGTTGAAAAACAAGTTAGAGTCTCATAATGAGTGTTTATCCAAATTTTGTAATGGCAAAGAAAAATTGGATAAAATTCTTGAGTCTAAAAAATGTCCTACAATTAAGTATGGACTTGGCTATAATGGAGGGGATGCTCCATCAATATCTAAGACTATATTTATAAAGGCATCAAGTTTTCACAATCACATTCCTCCACCTAAAAATGATAGACCTAAAACTAATAGCCATGCCATGCATGACTTTCATTTTAGAAGACCTAAGAATGCATATTCTAGATAAAAACTAAAATATGATTATTAGCCTCAATATCATTTCAAAACACATAATAAGACAAAATCTTAACAAAAATAAAAAAAATTACTTGAGATATCACTATTGTGGGAAATATGGTCATTAAAACTTCAAATGCTATATTAAAAATGTGCACCTAGGATACATTGATGCTAACCCTCAAGGACTAAAAGTATTTAGGTACCTAAAAATGTATGAACTTTATCATTTGTAGGTTTGTTTGAAATCCACAAGGAAAAAAGAGTCATGGTACTTGGATAGTGGACGTTCAAGGCATATGACTGGTAATGCAAGTCTTCTCACAAACTTGGAAGAGAAGAAAGGAGGAAATGTAACCTTTGGAGACAATGGCAAAGGTAAAATTATTAGAATTGGACATATTGGTAAGACCAAAAAATCATCTCTTGAATATGTATTATTGGTTGATGGATTGAAACATAACTTGATTAGCATTAGTCAATTATGTGACATGGGAAATAAAATTTCTTTTACTTCTAATAAATGCTATATGAAGCGTTTGAAGGATAAAAAAATTTTGTTTGTCGATCATAGAATTGGCAATGTCTATATGATTAATTTAAATAACTTGTATAATGACAATATTGATTGTATGGTCTCTCTTTATGATGATGCATGGTTGTGGCATAGAAGACTTGGACATATTGGCATGGATCACATTGATAATCTTAAGTCTAAAGAGCTTGTAATTGGTCTCCCTAAGGTCAAGTTTCTCAAAGATAAAATGTGTGATGCATCTCAAATGGGCAAGCAAGTTAAAAGTTCTTTTAAAACCAAAAATAGTGTCTCTTCTACAAGACCTCTAGAGCTTTTGCATATGGATTTGTTTGGCCCTTGTTGGACAACTAGTCTTGAAGGTAAACAATATATATTTGTCATTATTGATGATTACTCTAGATTTACTTGGATATTTTTCCTTGCTCATAAAGATGAAAGCTTTAAGGAGTTTAAATCTTTTGCTAAAAGAATCCAAAATGAAAGAGGATTTTATATCACATGTTTAAGAATGATCATGGAAGAGAATTTGTTAATCATGAGTTTAAAGCCTTTTGTGATGAAATGATAATTTTTCATAATTTTTCTACTCCTAGAACTCCCTAACAAAATATAGTTGTAGAAAGAAAAAATAGAACTCTTATTGACATGGCTAGAACTATGCTTAATGAGTATTTTCTTCCTAAGTACTTTTAGTCCGAAGCCGTCAATAGTGCATGTTACATTTCAAATAGATATTTCATAAAAGCAATTTTAAACAAAACTCCTTATGAGTTATGGAATGAAAGAAAACCAAGAATTTCATATCTTAGAGTATTTGGATGCAAATGCTTCATATTAAACACCAAGGATAATCTTGAAAAATTTGACTCCAAAACGGATGTAAGTATTTTCTTGGGCTATTCAACTTCTAGTAAAGCTTATAGAGTCCAATAAAAGAACTTTAGTTGTTGAAGAGTCCATACATGTTACATTTGATAAAACAAGTCCTTTTGATTTGCATAAATTTGATCACATTAATGATGATGATATTTTTTATCATGAGTATGATTCAACTATTGACCTAGAATCTCTTGTTGATTCACCCTCAAAGAATCTTAATGACCTAGGAAAATCTTCCAAGGTAATAAAAAATCCACCTATTGATGTTGAACTTCCAAAGGATTGGAAATTCAAAAAGAACCACCCAAAAGACCTCATAATTGGTGAAACCTCAAAAGTTGTGGCCATAAGATCCTCTTTTAAGGAAATAGTGAATAAGCTAGCCTTCATATCTAAAATTGAACATAAGAACATCAATAAAACCCTAGATGATGAAAGTTGGATTGAGGCTCTGCAAGAAGAATTAAACCAATTTGAGAGGAACAAGGTTTGGATCTTGATTCCAATACCACAAAACCATCCCATCATAGGTACCAAATGGGTGTATAGAAACAAACTAGATGAGGGTGGTGTAATCACTAGGAACAAGGCTAGATTGGTGGTAAAGGGATATAATCAAGAGGAAGGAATAAATTATGGTGAAACTTTTGCACCGGTAGTTAGACTTGAGGCAATTAGGATGCTACTTATATTTGCACGTCATATGAACTTCAAGTTGTATCAAATGGATGTTAAAAGTGCCTTTTTAAATAGTTTCATTAAAGATGAAGTTTATGTTGAACAACCTCCAAGTTTTGAACAATTTGATTTTTCAAATCATGTTTTTAAACTTCAAAAAGCTATTTATGGTCTTGAACAAGCTCCTAGAGCTTGGTATGATAAACTTAACACTTTTTTTTTTTTATTAACAATGATTTTTCAAAAGGTAAAGTTGATACAATATTTTTTATCAAAAAGGATAAGCATAACATGTTGATTGTGCAAATTTATATTGATGACATAATATTTGGTGCTACTAATGAAGTTTTGTACAAGGAATTCTCTTTATATATGCAAAGTGAATTTGAGATGAACATGATGGGAGAATTGAAGTGCTTCCTTGGATTAAAAATCAAACAATGTGAGGAAGGCATCTTTATTAACCAATCAAAGTACACAAAGGACCTTCTCAAAAGATTTGATTGGATGGAGCAAAGTCAAATAGAACTCCAATTAACTCCACCATCAAGCTTGACAAGGATGATCTTAGTAAGCCTATTGAGGAAAAGAAATATAGAGGTATGATTGGTAACTTGCTTTATTTAACCGCTAGTAGGCCGGATATTATGTTTGACGTGTATTTATGTGCACATTTTCAATCTTATCCTAAAGAATCTCATTTGTATGCGGTAAAAAAAAAATTAAATATTTAATAAGCACACAAAATCTAAGACTTTGGTATCCAAAGAATATGTCTTTTAGTTTAATTGGCTATTCCGATGCAGAATTTGCCGATAGTTGCATGAATAGGAAAAGTACTTTCGGTACTTGCCATTTTTTAAGAAATTGTCTTGTTTCTTGGTTTAGTATAAACAAAATTCAGTAGCTTTATCCACCATGGAAGCCGAATATGTGGCAGCCGCTTATTGTTATGCACAAGTATTATTGATGAAACAATAAATTTTTGACTTAAGAGTGTATTTGGACAAGATTTCAATTAAATGTGATAACAATAGTGTTATCAACTTATCAAAAAATCCTATTCAACATTCTAGAAGCAAGCATATTGACATTAGACATCATTTTTTTAGAGATAATGTGTTACGCAATAATGTTGTTCTTGAATTTGTTGCTTCAAATGATCAACTTGTAGATATTTTTATAAAATCCTTGAATGAGGAGCATTTAAATTTTATTAAATATGAATTAGGGTTGTTAGATGGTTGTGAAATTGAAAAACTATATATTGATTGATGCTTGTTTTATTAAGTTTTTCTTTTATGTAGCGCCCGTTAGTTTCAGCTTTAGTGTACTTTCTCACGTACCATAGTAACGACCGCTACTCTAGATGTAGCTGTAATACCCTAGATGGAGCTAATTAGATGACAGTCAATCAGAGTATTGAAAAAAAAGTGAATAGACAGAGACAAAAATCGAAGATATAAAAACAGTTACATAAGATAGCATAGAACATAAGTAAATTAGAGGAATTAAGTAAATATAACAGAATGGTGACAAAATGATTAATGATTATCAAGTTTAAAGGGTTATACGGGTTTTTAGTAACCTTAAGTGTACCCATGCCCTAAGACCGTTGCGTTCCAAAAGTGAGACGTGACAGAGGTGGTATCAGAACTAAAGTTTAAAATGATAAAATAAATATGTGTCATAGATGTCAGTAAGGTATTAAGGGAAGCCCATGGAGCATAAGAATTCCTGTTTTGTCATTTGTTCTATGTGTTTATCAACGTTATTTGCTATTGATATGTCATTTGTTCTATGTGTTTATCAGCGTTATTTGCTATTGATATATTCTTTTTGACTATTTTTATATAGTCAATTATGCAACTGATAGTTATAAGTAGAAAATATGTACTACGAGGATATGGTATAAAACTAGAAAAAGATGAAAATGTGAAAATATCATATGATAGGCAAATGGAAGTAGAAGTGGAACGAAATTTAAACTATGAATATAAGATGAATATGTACTGATGAATAATAGTAACGAAATGGATGGAAATTGAATATTGGTATAGTGAGGTTTAATTTAATGGAAATAGAACATTAATGTAATAGTATTGTTAGTGATAAGTGAGTATTGAGGTATAATATGTTTAAAACTTAAGAAATGCCATTATGATGTGATGCTTTAAAGAGACAAAGAACTAGAGTGATCATGTTAATAGAGATTGAAGTTATTTGATGTACCATTTAAGAAATAAGAAAAATATTATAAATTATGGTACTATTAAGTCTAAATGTTGAGGATAAGATAGAAATTGTCTAAAAAAGCAATGGAATCAGAGATTGCACAGACAGATTATTTAGGAAATAAGAAAATTCGAGGATGTAATATCTGCCATTTTGTAGTATTTTTATTGATTTTTGTGTGTTTGGAGAATGTAACACCTCAGCTTAGCCTGAACCAAATCCATATAGAGATCTTTGGGGGGAGATTTTTAATTTCTTTATATTGTTATGCTTATATATATTTATGCATGAAATTGGTATTTATGCATGTTATTTGAATTAGTTCTA
>CANXYC011864198.1:0-34361 GCA_948193065.1 Aleurites moluccanus
TCTCTCTCTAACTTATACTTTTCCTCCATTTGATTAGCCTTATCAATGATAATAGTCAGAGATGTAAACTCTGTAGCAATCAAGACATTGTGAAGTGAGGCATGTAATCCTCTTCTGAATCTTACAATCAATTCTGACTCAATAGGAGCAATATGCGAAGAATATCTGCTCAATCTAATAAATTTCTCAGCATATGTCTCAGCAGAGTTGTTACCCTGCTCCAGTTGTTCAAATTGAATCAGGTTTCTTGCTCAATCGACTCTATAAAATCAATCGGCTCATCGCCTCTATCACATCTGAACTCTAGCAAATTTAGCTTCAAAAAGCTAAACATAGATACTCCGCCACCATCAATAACTCGGCGGGCTCCCTGCATAACAGGCTCTCCCAGAAACACCGCTGGCTATATTGGAGCATCAAGAGCAGCAGTTGATGCAACCTGGGGTGGCACTGCTGGTGCTGCTGGAGGTGGCGGCATATTCTGTCGTTCCCGCCTCAATTCAGCTAATTCACGTCACAATTCCATTATTCCTTGCATCATTTCCATTCTCCAGGGGTCATCAGTCCTCTTTGTATCCCCTGTAGTCTATCAGGATCTAGAGAGTCCCTCAAAAACAGAAGCCTCCCTAACTAGGGACTCATTAGAGGCTACCTCTGCCTCTCTGGAATTCCTATCTCTGTCGTCAAACATTTCTGTCACTACAGACAACAGAAAACAGGAACAATCTAATTATGGTACATTAACGCAAAATGCTTATACACATTTGACGAACACATCAATAGACATAATAGGAATTCCTATTCTCCATGGTATACTTAACTCTACCCATACTGTACTTAGTTATTATTTCCTTTGTAACCTTGTTACTATTCATCTGTAACCTATAGCTCAAATATGTGTAACCTAGAGCTCTGATATTTGTAAACCTAGGATTCTGATACCACCTCTGTCACGACTCGATTTCGGGGGTCGTGACGATCCTAGGGTGCGGGAGATGCCGAGGCAACCGGCACCCGTAGAACCCATCAATCTCATCAATACAAATCTCATTCTATAATAATATTGCAGCGGAAACATATCTATAACCATCTCTCATAACTATCATCAATCACATAACAGCATATACAACCATTCACTCACATTAACACTATTCATTTTGTCACTCTGTCATTCATTCTGTAACTTCCATAATCTAATACATTTATACTTCAAAATGTCTCATACACTTACATAAACAATCTATCTATACCATTATACAATACTCATGGAGAATCTAATATATATATATAAAGATACAGTGTTCAAATTAAATACATTGTCTTTACCAGAATGCAGAATTCCTTAGAGAAAACATAACCAGGAATCTGCCTCCTACTCTGCACCTGAGAGGGAAAACAGTGAGAGGGTGAGTATATAAGATACTCGATGAATCTATATGCATCGCCAATAAATATAATGGAATATCAATAATTAATAGGCAGATGAAGCAATAATATCAGTCTGCTCAGAATCTCTATAATACAGAAGCAAGTACAGAATATGACTGTAAGTAAACAATCATAACAATGAAGCACATATCACATGGACAAGATGGAACAGAAAGTGCCAGAACAGACCAATATAGATCTCATAGGATTAGTAAAAGTAAGGAAAATAGATAAAGGGATGGATTGTATGACAATATTCAATCTCCAGTAATCTGTATGGACCATATGTGAACATATAGGTCTCCTGTATATCAATATCTGTATCATAAGATGGGCCAGGTCTTATGGTTAGGACCATAACCCTTTCCTAGCTAGGGTACCAATAATACAATGTACACAAGGTCGACAGTATTTCCCCACTACCCCGTCGAATCAGTAGCTCTGTTATGACGTATCAAGATCAATAGAAATAAACAGTATATCAATGGATACCATTATGCAAGAAGGCATCCTCCAGTTCAATAACTCAATATCAATCAATCAATAGAGTAGATGGCAAGTCAAGTATCGATAACTCATTAGAATCAATTAATGAGTATAAAATCAATAAGACATCAATAATAATCAATAAAACAATGACGAAAGGTCTAGCGACTAAAAATGGAAACAAACATATTTGGGTCATTTGCCGCCAAAAAGTTGACGTAATTGGCATGCCATTGTCGCTGGCGACGGTGGCATTCAAATGGTTGGCCTACGGATTTTTCGGCATGGTTTCGGCACAATGTTGACATTGCCTCAATTATCAATAAACATACACGTGGAAGCAATTCCATAGGCAACAAAAACAACTCAATAATCTTTAAATAAACACATTAATTTGGCATGGAAAACAAATCCAAAACCAAAGCAATTTCAAAGGCAAATTTTTCCTAATTAGGGTTCGACCAAATGGCCTTTTTCACAAATGGATTTCAAATGGCATTTTATCAATTTAGGCAAGTAATTTGATGTATAAGAGACTCACCTAAACCTCCAAATCACCAAATGCTACGAATTTACTACCAAATTCCTAAATCCTTGGTTTAGGCTAATTTCGACTATTTTTCCCGAACGAGTTTTCTGCAACGAAACGAACGTCAATTAAATACATATTAAAGCCAATTTAGGCATCCTAATCCATATACTCAAAATCAAACGTCACAACTTCAATTCAGGGTTAGAAAATTGGGAAAAATTGTTTAATGCATCAATTGATGCAATTAAACCATTTACCCATTCCTTTCATCATCTAATTAACCTATTTAAACCAAAAAAATCAAACAAACAAACCATTTACCTCAAAACCCCATTTTAGCCGAAATCCACTCTAGCTTTGTTTTTTATTTTTCTTCAATTTTATGGTTAATTTTGATTGTTTAAGGTTTGTATGGATTTAGTTTTAGGTTTGGATCAATTTCTTTTCACAAATCAAGCTCAGAAAATCAAAAAAAGAAGAAAAATGGAGCTACAGATGGTGAGAAGAAATGGGCAGAAATCTGGCTAAATTTGTGCTTATATAATAAGACAAAATAGTTAAATTACACTTTTGGTTCTCCAATTTTTCAAAAGTTGCTTTTGGTTCTTTTTCGCTCGGTAATTCATTCCGACAATTTCGTCGAGAATCAAAATTCAAAGTGAATATTTAAACATCATATTTTAATTAATATTATTTAATAAAAATAGTTTCAGAGTCGTTCTGAAACTCGGTCTGTCGAAATTTACTATTCATCAAAAATACCCTTTAATTATAGTTTTGCCATCGCTTACTTTATCGGTATTCTTTAATATTTTCTCATATTTCTTTTTATTGTATTCACACATGAATATATATTATCAATTACCCTCAATCCAAATTCAGAAATTTATCCGTCGACTGTATTGCTATTTTTATGACAACAATATCGGTATCGACATTTTCCGAAAATTTTTCTCGTTTTCGCTCTAACTGAGTTTCTAAAATTATCATTGGTTATTTCGATGATTTTAATCTATATATTGAGAATTTTATTTACTAAAACATGTTATGCATTTGTAGAGTATTACAAAATTCGACTTGCCCATTTGAATCAATAACAAATCACATTGCAACAATACAATAGGTATCAAAGAAATAGGATTAAACAACACAAAAATGAATCAAATTAGCTAAGGAATTTAAGGCAAAAATCAAACAAACTAAGGCAATATGAATAGTAACTTCAATTTGGCCAAAGTGACACTTTCAAGGTAGGTTTCCAATTTCAATTCTAACACATTAGACATGTTAAAAGATAAATATAAGACTCACCTAAACTTAACATCAATTAATATTAACTAACACTAATTGACATAGCTAAGACAAAACAACTTCAACTAGGTTAGGGAAAATTAGGCATTTCCATCAATTTGCATCAATTGATGCATTCTAACCTAAAATACATTCAATTCAACCTAAATATCATCTAATTAAACCATCAAATCCAATAAACAAATTGGTTACCTCTTGAGGTGAAATGGTTGAACCCCTCTCTTCAAAGATTCTTGTTTTCCTTAAGCTTTCCAAGTGAGAAATGGATGGAGATGGATGATTTAAGACTGGTGTTTAGGTTTTCTTTAATTTTTCTCTTGAAAATCAACTTAAAATTGGATGAAAACCATCAAAGAATGGTTCGGCCACCATGAGAGAAGGGAGGAAGAAGAAGAAAGTTGATGGAAAATTGGCTAAGTGTTGGCTTTTACATTAAGTCAAAATGGGAAATTATATTTTGGTC
The DNA here is from genome assembly GCA_948193065.1 of Aleurites moluccanus. Taxonomy (NCBI): domain Eukaryota; kingdom Viridiplantae; phylum Streptophyta; class Magnoliopsida; order Malpighiales; family Euphorbiaceae; genus Aleurites; species Aleurites moluccanus. The sequence goes on from CANXYC011864198.1 coordinate 4,221, forward strand.
CTTAAACTTTCAAGTAATCATATTTTGATCCCAACTTCTTTTGTAATTTATTCTGTCAGGATTTGGATTCCAATGTGAGGTGTCAATAAGCTTATTTTAATTTATACTTATTTATAAAAATGGTTTCAGAGTCATTATGTAACTCCGACGGACCAATTTTCACTATTCACATTAAAGTTCCTTTTATTTATAACTTTGCCGTTGGTTACTTTTTCAGTGTTCCTAAATGTTTTTCAATTCTTTCTTTTTACCAAAATTACACATGCTTTATGGTGATCGTTTACCCCCTGGTCTAATTCAGAAATTCTTCTATTCATCGGACTGTTAATTTATCGACAGTGTTCCCGACACCGCCACTTTCCGAAAAAGTAATCAGTTCGCTTTATAACTGTGTCTCTAAAATTATTTCCCATCATTTCAAGACTTATGAATCACATACTGAGAACTAAATCATGAATGTGAGTTATAACTTTCTAGGGTATTACATTCTACCCCTACAAATAAATTCGTCCTCGAATTTAAATAAAATGCATACCTCACTGCTGGAACAGAAATTGATATTTGCTCCTCATCTCTTGCTCACACTCCCAAGTGCACTCCTCCATGGACTGGTTCCTCCAAAGCACTTTTACCATCGGGATCTCCTTATTATGCAGTTATCTAACCTGTCAATCAACAATCTCTACTGGAAGGTCCTCATACAACAAGTCCTCACTAAGATCCACATCCCAAACCTCCAATATGTGAGATGGATTAGATACATACTTCTGCAACATCAAGATATGGAAAACTGGATGTACGTGGCTCACACTAGGTGGAAGAACCAATCTATAGGCCACATTACCTATCTTCTCAAGAATCTCAAACGAGCTTATAAACCTTGGTGATAATTTTCCCCTCTTCCTAAATCTCATAATACCTCTCATCGGTGAGACCTTAAGAAAGACATGATCACCAATTGCAAAATGTACATCCTTTCTCCTCGGATCAGCATAACTCTTCTGCCCACTGAAGGCAATCCTCATCCGATTTCTGATCATAGACACCTTTTCTATAGTTTCCCTGATCAACTCTGGCCCCTCAAGCTGCTTCTCTCCTGACTCCACCTAACACACTGGAGATCTACATTTTCTACCATATAGTGCTTCAAATGGAGCCATACCAATAGAAGAGTGATAGATGTTGTTATAGGAGAACTCAATCAATGGTAGATAATAATCTCAGTTACCTTTGAAATCCAGAACACACAACCGAAGCATATCCTCCAAAGTCTAGATTGTCCTCTCGGACTGCACATCAGTCTGCGGATGAAAAGCAGTACTGAACTGTAACTGGGTACACATGGCCTCCTGAAACTTCTGCCAGAATCGAGAAGTAAACTATGTACCTCTGTCTAAAATGATCATTAAAGGAACTCCATAAAGTCGAACAATCTTATCCACATACAATTGTGCATACTGAGTTGTCGTGTAATTGGTCTTAACCTACAGAAAATGAGCAGACTTCGTCAAACGGTCTATAATTACCCATATGGAGTCATAACCCCTCGTAGTCCTTGGTAGACCCACTACAAAATCCATAGTAATCTGATCCTATTTCCACTATGGCAACTCTATCTCCTGAATCAACCCTGATGGCTTCTGATGCTTAAACTTAACCTATTGACAGGCTAAGCATTTAGACACAAACTGAGCTACATCTCTCTTCATCCCAAGCCACCAATATACATCTCTCAGATCATGGTACATCTTGGTAATCCCTGGATGTACAATGTATGCTGAATAGTGAGCCTCTATCATAATTCGATCCCGTAGCCCATCAAAACCCGATGCACATATGCGCTTCCCACACTTCAGTACACCATCCTCTACTGTAAACACTGTCATCTTCCTATTCTGTACCTCTCCATCGAGCCTCAATAAATAAGGATCCCTATCTTGAGCCACTTTAATATCATCAAGCAATAGTGACTTCACCCGAAATTGGGCTATCAGAGCCTGGTTCCGATCCTTGGATCCCAACTCCAGCTCCACTCCCAAATCTGCCATCTCTCGAATCAAAGGTCATCACAACATGAGCTAGACTGCCCATCGATTTCCTGCTCAATGCATCATCCACTACATTGGTCTTACCCAGGTGATAAAGGATCTCACAGTCATAATCCTTAAGTAGCTCCACCCATCTGCGCTGCCGAACATTCAGATCCTTCTACTAAAATATATATTATAGACTCTTATGATCAGTTTATATCTCACATTTCGATCCATACAAGTAATGTCTCCAAAACTTCAATGCAAATATAACAGCTACCATCTCCCGATCATATGTCGGATAATTTGCTTCATGCTTCTTTAACTGATGAGAAGCATAAGCAATTACCCTACCAATCTGCATCAGCACACATCCCAAACCAATCTGACAAGCATCACAATACACAGTAAATTTCTCCCCCTATACTGGCAATGCCAACACTGGAGCACTAGTGAGGCAATACTTCAAAATCTGAAAGCTGCGATCACACTCATCAGTCCATACATGACGCTCCTGTTTCCGCATCAATCTAGTCAATAGAGCTGCAATCCTGGAGAAATCCTTCACAAACCTTCTGTAATAACCAGCCATACCCAGAAAACTGCGAACCTCCAAAACATTGGTAGGCTGAGGCCAATTAGAAACCGCTTCAATCTTCTGAAGATCCACCTTAATCCCATCCTTGCATATCACATGCCCAAGGAAACACACTTCGGTTAGCCAGAACTAGCATCTAGATAACTTAGCATACAACCGATGCTCCCAAATTGTCTGCAACACAATCCTCAGATGCTCCATATGCTCCTCCTCACTCCTAGAATTGATAAGTATGTCATCAATGAATACAATGACAAACTTATCCAAAAATGACCTGAACACCCTGTTCATCAAATCTATAAAAGCAGTCGGTGTATTGGTCAACTCGAATGGCAATACCAAAAACTCATAATGCCCATATCGGGTCCTGAAAGCAGTCTTAGGTACTTCACCCTTCTTAATCTTCAACTGGTGATACCCATATCTCAGATCTATCTTCGAAAAATAGTTGGTACCCTGCAACTGATCAAACAAGTCATCTATCTTAGGTAATGGATACTTGTTCTTCACTGTCATCTTATTCAGCTGCATGTAATCTATACACATCCTCAAAGAGTCATCTTTCTTCTTTACAAATAGTACCAGTGCACCCCAAGGAGAACTACTAAGTCTGATGAACCCTCTATCCAATAGCTCCTGTAACTGTAACTTCAATTCCTTCAGTTCAACTGGAGTCATTCTTTATGGAAAAATAGATATAGGTCAGTGCCTGCATGCACCTCAATCTCGAACTCAATCTCCCTATCAGGGGGCAATCCTGGCAACTCCTCAGGAAACTCCCGAACTACTAGTATCTGATCAAGCTATACAAAAGACCTCTATATATCTATCACATGTGCTAAATAGGCTAAATAGCCTTTCCCAAACATCCTTCTAGCTTGGATAGTAGAAACCAGATTAACCCGAAACTCCCGAACATCACCCTAAAACTCAAACTCTGGCTGCCCCTTAGGTTGGAACCTAACCCTCTTCCGATAATAATTTATAACTGCTCGGTGCCTCGTAAGTCAATCTATACCCAAAATAACATCTAGCTCTAATACAGGCAACTCAATCAGATCAGCATGCAAGATGTTATCATCAATCTCAATCACACAATCAGGATAGTAATAATCCACATCAACACTATCACCCATAGGAGTAGCAATCATCAAAGGCACATCTAACAATTTCCTTTCCTTATTCAATTTATGTGCAAAGTGTGGTGACAAAAAGGAGTAAGTAGCACCCGAATTAAATAAAGCATCTCAATCTCATTCTGAATCAGAATAGTACCTATGACCACATTGTCTTATCTCTGAGCCTTCTGGGTGTTAACTGCAAACACTCTGCCCTGACCCCTACCAGCTGGAGTCTGACTACCACTGAGAGCCTGTCCTCTCCTACCTCTGTCTCTACCTGAAGCCTCTCTGCCCATGTTCTAACTCATCTGCACCACTAGTTGAGAAACTATAATAGATGGCTGCTGCTCAGCCCTCAATAGACATCTGTTAGCATAGTGGCCCTGCTGGCCACATCTCAAACAAGCACCAGTCTGTCTCCAACACTCCCCTCTATGTCTCTGACCACAAAACCCACAACTAGGAATATTGGGTGTCTGTGTAACTGGTCTCGAAGAACCCTGAGAATAGGCAAGTGCTAACTGAACCACTGGTGGTCCCCTACTTTGAATCCTCTTCCTCTGACTACTAGCTGTAGATCTCTAATCAAACCGTGGCACTAGCTCTGTCTGCCTAGGATGGGAACTGCTCTCCCCCCTCCTAATCCGGGATCCTAGACCCCCTTTCCTCTTCTAGTCCTTCTTAGCCCTCTCTGTCTTATACTTCTCTTCCATCTGTGTGGCCTTATCAATCACTATCGTCAGAGAAGTAAACTCTGTAGCCAATAAAGCATTATGTAGTGCAGCATGAAGACCCCTCTGAAATCTACTGATCAAATCAGCCTCTGTAGGAACAATATAAGTTGCATGCCTACTCAACCTAATAAACTCCTTTTCGTACTCCTGAACAAATCTGTCACCCTACTCTAACTGCTCAAACCTAATCAGGTTACGGGTCTTCACCCCCTCTATAATAAACTCATCAATAAGCCCTTGTTAAAACTCAATCCAGGTAGGTGGGTGCTCACCATATAACTTGGGTTCCATCCTCCTAGAAAATAAGGTCCATGCCTTCCCCTTCAGTAATAGCCCAACAAGCTCAACTACTCTCAACTCAGAACATAGTAGTCTATTCACTACCTTCTCTACCTCCTCCAAGAAATCCATAGGGTCACTACCTCTGTCTCCCATGAACTCAGGCAAGTTTAGCTTCAGAAAGCTAAACATCAAAACACCACCCTCCTCTATCACTCTACGGTCTCCCTATACAGTAGGCTCTCTAGGAATCCCTACTAGCTGCACAGTAACCGGTGCCACTAGAACTACCTCTGGTACTACAGGTGGAGGCACTACTACTGGAGCTGGGAGTGGCGGTACATTCTGATGCTTCTGCCTCAAATCAGCCATCTCTTTATGTAACTCCATCAATCCCCTCATCATCTCCACTCTCTAGGGGTCATCGCCCCTCTTTGTATCCTTTGTAGTCAGTCGGGATCTAGACAGACCCTCTGAAACTATTATCTCTCTCACTAAAGACTCATTGGAGGCTACCTCTGCCTCCCGGGTATCTCTATCCCTCTCATCAGACATCTCTGTAATTTGTCAGAAAAAATGGAAACATACTCAGAATATGACAGAAACGCAGAATAATAGCATACAACAAACAATAACAACAAAAGACATCAAAGGAAATCCTATGCTCCATGGTATACTTAATTCTACCACATTTTGTACTTAGTCACTATTCCTCTGTAATTCAGGTACTATTCATCTGTAAACTAAATTCCACTATTTGTAACCTAGAGCTCTAATACCACCACTGTCACAACCCATTTCCGGATCGCGACAGTCCTAGGATGTGGGAGATGCCAATGGCGACCGGCACCCGTAGAACCCAGTATCACATGCATAATCTATAAACCACAATTTATTATCTACTTTACTTAGTTACCATCCATTCTGTTATTTTGTAATTCATTCTCTAATTTAGTACAGATGGCTGTGATAATCAATACATCATATCATATAACTCATAATATCATCACATACATATATACATATTCATTTCCTAGCTAACCCATACATACCCCATGGAGCAGCCAGAATATGAACCTTAAAATAATAATACATAATCAAAATATATACATTAGAACAGCTAGTAGAAATCCTTGGATGACAGACGATAAGATTCTGCAATCTACTCCTCTCCTTAAATGGGTAAACAAAGAAAAAGAGAGTATATAAGATACTCAGTGAATCTATATGCATCAACAAATAAACAATAGATAATAAAGGAACAATGGTGCTAATAAGTCAAGATAACAGTATACAAAATCAATAACAAGTTACAGAATAGTCAAAGAACAAAGTATAGGCTCAGTTCATATGGAAAGACAGATAAAGGGATGGATTGTATGAAATCATACAATCTCCAGTAGAATCCGTATGGCCTATATGCTAACATACAGTCTCCAGTAGCATATCAGTATCAATGAGCATAAGACTAATCAGGTCTTATGGCCAGAACCATAACCCCTCCTAGCTAGGGTAACAATAATATAATGTGCACATCGCCAATAGTATTTTCCCACTACACTATCGGATCGGTAGCTCTGTCAAGCCACATTAGGATCAATATAAGGAAACAACATATCAATGGATACCATTATGTAACAATGGCATCCTCCATATCAATAAGCTCAATATCAATCAATCAATTATCAATAGGATCTATGGCATTGTAATAGGTGACATACAATTAATGGTAAGTGGATTGCTAATCAATAAAGACATGGAACAAAAGTTGGCTCGGGAAAGGAAAACGGTAGGCCAATTGGCATGCCAATGTCACTGGCAACAATGGCATTCAAATGGTAGGCCTATGGAATGCAAACAATAGGCCAAAGACAAAATGAACTAGGCATTTTCACAAACACTTGGTGGGCATACAATGGCAAGCCAATTGGTTAGGTTAGGGTGCAAATTTGACTTGCCCATTTGAATCAATAACAAATCACATTGCAACAACACAATAGGTATCAAAGAACTAAGATTAAAGAACAAAAAAATGAATCAAATTGGCTAAGGAATTTAAGGCAAAAATTAAAAAAACCAAGGCAATATGAATAGTAACTTCAAATCAGCTAAAGTGACACTTTCAAGGTAGGTTTCCAATTTCAATTCTAACACATTAGGCATGTTAAAAGATACATATAAGACTCACCTAAGCTTCCAAATGGCTTTGGAAAATTCAATTCCACCACAATTCTCCAAATGAGCCAAATAGCACAACCTTGTCAAATCTTGTGTTCTACATCAAATAAATCACGCATTAGTTGTTTATTAACCCCCAATTGCTATATTCTAATATCAATTAACATTAAATAACACTAATTGACATAGCTAAGACAAACAACTTAAATTAGGTTAGGGAAAATTAGGCATTTCCATCAATTTGCTTCAATTGATGCATTCTAACCTAAAGCCCATTCAATTCAACCTAAATATCATCTAATTAAACCATCAAATCCAACAAACAAATTGGTTACCTCGTGAGGTGAAATGGCTGAACCCCTCTCTTCCATGATTCTTATTTTCCTTAAGCTTTCCAAGTGAGAAATGGATGGAGATGGATGATTTAAGGTTGGTGTTTAGGTCTTCTTTAGTTTTTCTCTTGAAAATCAACTTAAAATTGGATGAAAACCATCAAAGAATGGTTCGGCCACCATGGGAGAAGGAAGGAAGAAGAAGAAAGTTGATGAAAAATTGGCTAAGTGTTGGCTTTTATATTAAGTCAAAATGACAAATTACATTTTGGTCCTTAAACTTCCAAGTAATCATACTTTGACCGCAACTTCTTCTATAATTTATTCTGTCAATTCTATCAGGATTTGGATTCCAATGTGGGGAATCAATAAGATTATTTTAATTTATACTTATTTATAAAAATGGTTTCAGAGTCATTTTGTAACTCTGACGGATCAATTTTCACTATTCACCTTAAAGTTCCTTTTATTTATAATTTTGCCATTAGTTACTTTTCAGTGTTCCTAATTATTTTTCACTTCTTTTTTTTTTACCAAAATTACACATGCTTTATGGTGATCTTTTACCCCCTGGTCTAATTCAAAAATTCTTCTGTTGACCGAACTGCTAATTTATCGGCAGTGTTCCCGACACTGCCGCTTTTCGAAAAAGTAATCAGTTCGCTTTCTAATTGTGTCTCTAAAATTATTTCCCATCATTTCAAGACTTATGAACCACATATTTAGAACTAAATCATGCATGTGAGTTATAACTTTCTAGGGCATTATACCTAGCTTAGAGGGGTTATGGTCCTGGCCATATGACTTGATTAGTCTTACGCTTACTGATATGGATATTACTGGAGACTGTATGTTCGCATATAGTCCATACTAATTCTACTGGAGATTGTATGATTTCATACAGTCCATCCCTTTATCTGTCTTTTCATATGATACCGAGCCTATGACATGTTCATTGACTATTCTGTCACCTGCTATTGATTCTGTATATTGCTTATTTTGACCTATTGGCACTATTGTTCCATTTGTTACCTATATTTCTTTGGTGATGCATATAGATTTACTGAGTATCTTATATACTCACCTTTTCTTTGTTTAACCATTTTAGGAGAGGAGTAGATTGCAGAATCACATCATCTGTCATACGAGGATTTCTACTTGCAGTCATTGATGTATATTTTCTGAATTCTGTATTTTGATGTTCATAATCTAGCTGCTCCATGGGGTATGTATGGGTTATCTAGGAAATGAACATGTATATATATATATATATAAATGTGATGATATATGATGAGAATATGGTATGTTAGTATAACTATTACAGCCAATTGCACTAATTTACAGTAAGAATTACAGAATGACAAAATGAATGGTAACTAAGTAAAATGGATAATTAATTGATGGTTATAGATTATGCATGTGAAACTGGATATTACGGGTGCCGATCTCCATTGCCATCTCCCGCATCCTAGGACCGTCGCGATCCGAAAGCGAGTCATGACAAGAAAATTCGGTTGGAGAAAGTTGTCGATTTTGCCTATTGTGAGAAATTGAGGAATTGGGTAGCAAGGAAATTTTGCTAGGTGAATTGGAGTGCTAGGTGAGTCTTTTATGCATCAATTGTTATGCCTAAATTACTAGAATGAAAATTGAAATTCATTTGTGAAAACCCTAAAGTGGTCGAACCACTTTAGGGCAAAACGCCTAAGTTTTGTTCTTGCATTTGGCTTGTTTTTCTTTAACTATTTGATTTAATTGTTGAAGATTATTGAGTTGTTTTTGTTGCCTATGGAATTGTTTCCATGTGTATGTTTATTGATAATCAGGATAATGTCAATGTTGCACCAAAATCATGCCAAAAAATCCATAGGCCAGCCATTTGAATGCCACCATCGCCAGCGACAATGGCATGCCAATTGCGTCAACTTTTTGGACACAAATGACCAATTTATGTTTGTTACCATTATTGGTCACTAGACCTTTGGTCATCGTTTAATCAATTATTATTGATGTCTTATTGACTTTATGCTTATTAAATTGATTACTAATGAGTTATTGATACTTGCCGATGCCATTATTTGAAATGGTATCTATTGATGTGTTTATTGCTTCTATTGACTCTAAGGATGTTCCGACAGGGTAGTGAGTTCATGTTTTCGGCTTTGTGTACATTGTATTGATTGATACCCTGTACTAGGAAGGGATGTCCTAGTCATAAGACCTGTACAGTCTTATGTTTATTTATATATATACTTGATTTGTGCTTGGCACATCTCTATGCGTTTCATGGCTCTATATCTGTCAATTTCCATCTCATTCATGTGATATTGATTTTATTGATATGATTGTTTACTTGCAGTCATATTTTGTACTTGCTTCTGTATTATAGAGATTCTGAGCAGACTGATATTATTATTTCATCTGCCTATTATTTATTGATATTCCATTTCCTGTTATTTGTCGATGCATATTAGATTCACTGAGTATCATATATACTCACCCTCTCGCTGTTTGCCCTCTCAGGTGCAGAGTAGGAGGCAAATATCTCAGCTCTTTTGGTTCTCTATGGATTCTGCAGATCTTGTGTCAGTGTAATATTATGAACACTGTATTATTTTGTATGTTCATATCCTAGCTGCTCCATGGGTTTTGTATGGTATAGTTAGAGTATGAACATGTATGTATGAGAATATTGGAGATTATTAATGTATAAGATATGGAAGTTACAAAAAGTTACAGAATGAATAGTGTTTATGTGAGTAAATGGTTATATATTATGCTATTGATTGATGATGGGTTCTACGGGTGTTGGTTGCCCGGCATCTCCCGCACCATAGGACTATTGCGATCTGAAATCGGATCATGACAATAGTGTTGCGATTGGTCATCAGGATCGTTTATGTAGTGATGTATGAAAATCAAAGTTAAATTAAAAGCCAAGTAAAAGTCATTTTTGAAAAAAAAGTCAACCGATTGGTAATCCTCTTTAACTTTTGAAAAATGTATGTTCCCCAGTGGAGTTGCCAGCCATGAGGCCTCGTCCGAGCACCATGTTTGGTCTGCTAAAATGGAATCGAAAATGCTCATTTGGGATGATTTCTCACGGATTGAGACGACCTTAGCACCTTTTATTTGAAAATAATTTTAAGTTCTGAAGTCGTAACCTTAAGTTATTTTTATTGGGAAAATTTAAGGTAAAAACCTATTTTTGACTCAAATTTTATCCTAAAGGAAAAAGTGCACTAGTATTTGAAACCAAAGAAGATTCTGGGACTAAGTATTTGGTTGAACTTGGCTTGTAATTTTAACCTTGATTTAAAACATTTTGATGAACAATTTTAAGAATGACATATAAGATGAATACATAAAGAAGTAAAGCAATAAAGTAGAGTAATAAAAAAGAGTGATAAAGTAAATTATTATAATTCAAAAACTCTAAATAGGGGATATCAACTCTAGCCCTTATGGGTTTTAGATTGATCACATATACCCTCAATTACATATCAATCTATAATCATACACTCACATATGTACTATTCATTCTATTACTCTGTCATTCATTCTGTATCTTTCTGTAATAACCATAGTCATATCATTAATTAATCTCCAATATTTCTATACATACACGCTCATACACTAACTATACCATACATAACCCATGAAGCAGCTAGGATATGAACATACAAAAATACTCAGTGTTTAATATAATTATACTGTTATAATACTGCAGAATCCACATAGAGTAAAAAGGTTGGGATATTTGCCTTCTACTCTGCACCTGAGAGGGTAAACAGTGAGAGGGTGAGTATATATGATACTCAGTGAATCGAATATGCATTGACCAATAAAATAGGCAATGGAATATCAATAAACAATAGGCAGATGAAATAAATGAATCAATCTGCTCAGAATCTCTATAATACATAATCAAGTACAGAATATGACTGTAAGTAAACAATCACATCAATGGAATGTATATCATATGGATAAGATGAAAAATGATAGATATAAAGCCAAGAAACGCATAAAAATGTGTCAAGCACAAATCACTCATATAAATAAACATAAGACAAATCAGGTCTTATGACTAGGACATCTCTTCCTAGTTCAGGGTACTATAACAATACTTTGTGCACAATGTCGATAGTATGTACTCACTACCCTGTAAGGGCGGTAGCTCTATCAAATCACCTTAAAATCAATAGAAAAAATAACACATCAATAGATACCATTTTACAATAATGGCATCACCAATATCAATAATTCATCATCAATCAATTCAATGAGCAATAGAGTCAATAAGACATCAATAACAATTGATTATACGATGACCAAAGATCTAGCAACCAACAATGGGATCAAACATAAATTGGTCATTTACAGACAAAAAGTTAACGCAATTGGCATGCCATTATTGGTGGCGACGATGGCATTCAAATGGTTGGCCTATGGATTTTTTTGGGTTAGGCATTTTATCGAACACATTGTGTGCAATATTCAATAGACATTTTGGTATGGTTTTGGTGCAACATTGACATTGCCCCAATTATCAACAACAATACATAATGTATGCATTTCTATAGGCGTTATATAAAACTCAATAAACATCATCAATTGGATCAATTTGGCATGAAAAAGCCATAGGAAAATCATGAACAAAACAAGGCAATTTTGCCCTAAAGTGGTTCGGCCACTTTAGGGTTTTCACATATGGATTCCAATTGGTATTTTAACAATTTAGGCATAACATATGATTCATAAAAGATTCACCTAATACTCCAAATCACCAAGCAAAATTGTTTTGCCACCAAATTCTTCAAATTCCTCAAAGTAGGCAAAATGAGCAATTTTCTTCAATCGAATTTTCTACAACAATTCAACAATCAATTATTCATCAATTAACTTCCAATTGAATTATTATATACTCATTTTACACATACTAACTCAATTACACAAAATCACTTCATACAACTTAGGTTTAGGGTTTGAAAATTGGGTAAAAATACTATATGCATCAATTAATGTAATTAAATTAATTACCCAATCTAACTAACATCAATTAACCCTAAATCAAACATAAAATCAACCAAAACAACATTTTACCTCAAATGTGTGAAATGGCCGAAATTTCAAATGCTTTTGTTCTTGAAAATTTCTTAATTCCTATGGATGGAGGATGGATAATATGGTGTTTAAATCAAGTTTCCATCAATTTTCCTTAACAAAATGGAAGAAAAATCAAATGGAAATGGTGGGAGAAAGCTACGGATGAAGACGAACAAAAATGGGTAAAAATTTGCTAAGTGTGGCTTACATAGTAAGTCACATTTGGCAAATTTCCTTTTGGTCCTTCAACTTTCCTTAAATTGTGCTTTTGCCACATTTTCGCTCGGTAATTTATTCTGACAATTTCGTCGGAATTTGGATTTCAAAGTGAATATTCAAACATCCTATTTTTATTAAAATTTATAATAAAAATAGTTTCAAAGCCGTTCTGAAACTCATACTGTTGAAATTCCACTATACCCCTAAAGTTCTATTTATTTACGGTTTTGCCATTGCTTACTTTATCACTATTCTTAAACATTTTTCACCTCTTTCTTTTTACTATATTTACACATGCATACACATAATCATTTATCTCTTAGTTGGAATCAAAATTTTATCTGTCGACTGGACTGCTATTTTTGCGGCAACGATATCGACACCGACATTTTCCAAAAAAGTTTCTCGTTTTTGCTCTAACTAGGTTTCTAAAATTATCATTAGTCATTTCGATAATTTCAAACCATATACTGAGAACTCTATTCACAAAAACATGTTATGCTTTTATGGGGTATTACAGGTTTTAGGTTGATCACACATTCCCCAAAGATCTAAACTAAAATAAAGAAAGAATATATCCAATAAACAAAATGAGAATCAAATAAACAAAGTAAAAGGAAAAAAGATTGTTTTTTAACTTTTTGGATTTGAAGCTTTTATACAGCTTGCCTGCGTATCCCGTTGAATGAGAATCAAACCCTACACAGTTCCTACTCCTTGCGAAGGAGGGTTGATTTTATATCCAATTTATCATGTTTTGGTTCTTTATTTTGATTCTCTATCGAACTAAAGAAAGGTAGAAGGTGAGTTGTTTATTTTTTATGCTCTATCAAAATAAGAAAATAATAAGGAGTTTATGAGTTGATACCTTGTGTCTTGATCTTTGGGGAGGCGGCGGACAGAGTGCTCTTCTGGATCAGAGTTCTATCTTGAATCAATCGAAGCACGAGGGAGATGGTCGAACTGCCTTTTACCTGACAATTCAAAAGAAGAGAAAACAAATAGACATAGTAAATTTATGTTAAATAAATTTTGAGGCTCCACACACCTCGAATTTAGTCCTTCTTTAGCTCAAATAGAACTAAAAAAAATAAGAAAGAATAGGTATATGAGGGAGAGAAGAAGAAATCTAAGAAGGAAAATTCAACTTCAGAGATTTCGGAGCTCAGAACTAGGTTGAGGGGTCAAGTATTTATAGTAGAAGCTTGGAGGGTCAAATCTCATCATCTTTTGATGTGGGATTTAGGAAAAAATAGGTTCAGAGAGGAGCTGCCGCGGGCAAGGGAAGCTGGTGTCGTCACAGGGGGTGGCTGCGACACAGGGTATAAAGAAGGGTGGCAGCATATAAATGGGTCGGCGACACCACCTCTTAAAAAGGGTGACAATGCCTCCCCTTTAGGGTGGCAGCAAAGGCCTGGACCAGTTCTGATGCTTTCTGAGTCTGTCTGTGAGCGAGTTTGATTTCGATTCACGCCATTCCACTTGATATGAGTTTGACGGGTGTAAAAAACAGTGTTTACAATGTGCCCCCTTACTCTGTCATTTTCACATATTCAGTTGCATTCCCAATGAAATAGTGTTTATTGATATTCTTTGTTCATTGTTACCATTCATCTTATATCCTTCACTGTTACCCCACCCATACATGTATCATGATATATATGTAACTCACTGAATATGTTATACTCATCATATAGTGATTTAATATTTTACAGGAATGAGATAGAGGAAGTTGTTTCCTAGGCAATTCCTTTTCTGACTTAGGATGTCAAGTACATCGAGGTAGAGTTTATTTTTAAAGGTCTTATGTATAAATTCTTAGAGTTCCATGGTACTATATTTAAATAGAAGAAAATAAATATAGAATTATGTGAATAGTTTATAGTGACAGTTGTTATATAGTGATTAAATTGTGTTATGCTTGTAATTGACAGATAAATAGATATACAATATAAAATGTCTAATGATTGATACTGATAATGGTAATGATAGTGTTAATGACAAAGACTGTTATACCGAAAATGATACTGTTAAAGATTGTGATATAATATGAAATAAATTTAGAAGTACCATGTATGATTATTAAATTTTGGAGTTGAGAACATAATGTTGGTAAACTATTGGGAGTGTATTTTTTGCAGGTTGAAAATTTGATAAAATGTGATTTGGTGCTATTCTTATTGGGAATTAGATTGAATTTATAGACAAAACTCTGCCAAAATTTTCATAGGATTAATAACTAATAAATGGAAATTGAATATCGATGAATGGTTTTGAATATAATTGACTATATTGAATAATGTTAATGAGTTTTACGGGTTTTTGGTGACCTTAGTTCTATCCATGTCTTAGGACCGTCGCATTCCTGAAATGGGGATGTGACAATTAGCTTATGTAGTTAAAAATAAAATAATATATATATATATTCATGAACTTCATGGTTGAACCACCATTTTTACATCTTCCAAATATTTCTTTCAACTCTACTTCATAGAAACCAAACTTTCAAGATAAAAAAGAACTAAGTAGTAATAAAAATAGGTTATTTGAAAGATGATTGAGTAGATAATCAAGGGAATTATGAAGGAGAAATGAATTAAAGATACAAGTATTCAAGGCAAAATTCTTAAACTTAATCTTTAATTTAATTTAATAAATTCTATAATTAGAATGGTTGATGAATTAGATGAATTGAGTTATAGAAATGGTGATATTCTATAATTAGAATGGTTGATGAATTAGATGAATTGAGTTATAGAAATGCTGATATATGGAAGTTAATGTAGGAAGTTGTGGTTGTGTAAATTCAAATTAGGGATTTGAGGGGTTTAATTTAATTTCTTGATTTTCACTTCATTTTAATAACTTGTAAGTAAAGAATAACCAGTGGGATTGATGATTTAAGCTAATTAGAGGAATTTGGGATTAGAGTTTCAAGTTGGGAGAAACTTAAATTGAAGTAGGGTTTTAGAGATTCTAAAATCTGTGTTAGAATATAAAGTTGTAACTCAATTTTGATAGTCTTAAGGAAAGAATTTAGAAATGTGTAAAACATGAAAGTTGTAGATAAATATCTTAATATATTATTTTAAAAGGGTTTTACAAAATTTTAAGTGTGTAAAGATAAATTGACACCTAAGTAATACTGACTCAGATGGATATCTCAACAGAAAATACTACTATATTTTATTAATTTGAGGACCTTAGAATCTAAATTAGGAGAAGTGAAAAACATAAAAAATATTTATTTATATATTATCTAGGTTTTTGTGAAATATTTTTATAATTGGACATGTAAGAATTGAGTTGCAGCTAAAAAAGTGAGGTACGTCCGAATGAGAGTTGCAGGGTTGTAAGGCTGAATTTAGAAATTTACTATAAATTATGTAGTACTTATAATAACCTGAATTTTGGATATGTTAGAATCTCAGATGTCTAGTTTAATTATAAAAAAAACAATTAAAGTAATTAGACAAGTTTATCTAGAGATATGGATAAATGAACCAAGACTGTCAATGATAGTTTTCTTTAGAACAAACCCGAGAATTTTGGGATTTTAGGGAATTTCTTCAATTGAAGTTTAAATAATGCAATTTTATATTAATTGAGATCTAATTTAAAATTAATTAAATATGTAGTATCGAAGGAATAATGAAAGGTAAAGTGGAGACTATATGTGTTACTTCGTTGGACTAAGGAGTTAGGAAACTGAAAATATGGAATCTACAAGTTAAGATGAGTATAAATGTATTATTATACATAAAAATAACATCATTTGATATTATAAAAATTTCCTTTAAAAACCTATATTTTGATTGAACCCTATTTTTCTATTCTTCGTTTGACCCAATATGTTCATTGATTATTTGATGCTAATATCATGAGTTTCTTGTGCCATTGATATTGTATTTGAACACATTTGTTCCAATGACCTTTCTTGTA
The DNA here is from genome assembly GCA_948193065.1 of Aleurites moluccanus. Classification (NCBI taxonomy): domain Eukaryota; kingdom Viridiplantae; phylum Streptophyta; class Magnoliopsida; order Malpighiales; family Euphorbiaceae; genus Aleurites; species Aleurites moluccanus. The sequence goes on from CANXYC011864198.1 coordinate 20,760, forward strand.
CCAAGTATCTAAAAATATGATATGAAAGAACTACCCAACTGATGGGGTAGTAGGTAAAAATAATCGGCATTGTGTATAATAAATTCGTTTTATTGTACCCTTGCTAGAAAGAGTTAATATCCTCGCTATAAGGTCTGATCAACCTTATGTATTTCACGAGTTATTTTTCGAGGCCCTATATCTGTTATACTCATGTTTATTTGAATTACTAAGTCATTGACATATGTGTTCTAAATTGATATTATTTATTCTATTGTCAATTTTCTTATTTATTCATTGATCCTTGATATCTTAAATTCCACATGAACATTCTACCTAACCTTCTATATAATAATATATTTATAATTCACTGAGTATTATTACTCATCTTTTTCCTAGTTTAATATTTTTCAGGTTAGGAGTAAATTAAGGGTAGTGGTTGCAAAGGTTTTATCCTCCTTCTCAATTGGGACCAATGGTATCAAGATTTTAATTTTGTCTTATATATAATATTATAATTCTTTATAATGCTCCATGGGATTTGAAGTATAAATATGCATCGAAAATAAGTATATAAATATTTGTAATTTTGTAGAATGATAGATAATTAAGTAACCTAACATATATATATGATATTTAATTTCATATGTATGAGCATAAGTATTATTAATAAAAGTGAATATAAATTTGATTGAATAATGTGATTAAGTATTGTGAATAGAATTTTGAAATGAGGTTATAAGGATGGATTAGAGGTGTACTTTCTATGTAGGTTGAGGATTTTAAGAAATTGTTAAATTGTTAAGCTTGATATTATTCATATTGGGTATTACATAGAAATTATGAAGGAAACTATGCTAAAATTGATATTTTGTAATTAATAGTTCAATTAATTAACTAATGGATAAGGGTTCTACGGGTATTGGTAGCTAGACTGTTCCAGCGCTCTAAGACCATCATGTTCTAAATTTTGATACGTGATAGGACGACAAGGGCTAGCCTTTAAAGTGGTGCCGCCCTTACCTATTTTAAGGCAATGAGTTGTCGCCCTGAAGGCCAAGGGTTGCCACCCTCATGCTTGGGCAGCACCACCCAGCCTTGAGGGTGGCATCTCTATGCCTGGGGAGTGGCACCTCTGTCCGGGTCTGATTTTCAGTCGCGCAGTCCTTTAAGTAAGTTTTCTGAGTCTTCCTGGTTCATGGTCAATACAGTTCGACTTAGCACTAGTCTGGCTAGGCCTTGAGGTTCCTTAAAGGTCCATGGAATTCTGATTTCTCCACAAATGGCTTGATTCCTGCACAAGTCTAGTTATATGCAACAAGTGCAAAAATAACATGTTCACACTTACAAACTTAACGACTATTTGTCATGACCCATTTTCGGATCGTGACGTTTCAAGGGCAAGGGAGATGCCAATGGAGACCGACACCCGTATAACCCAGTATCACATGCATAATCTACAAACCATAATATACTATCCATTTTAGTTAGTTACCATCCATTCTGTAATTCATTCTATAATTTACTGCAATTGGCTGTGATAATCAATACATCATATCATACAATCATCATATACCTCATAATATCATCATAAACATATATATATGTTCATTTCCTAGCTAACCCATACATGCCCCATGGAGCAGCTAGATTATGAACATCAAAATAATAATACAAAAATTAGAATATATACATCAGAACTACTAGCAAAAATCCCTGGATGACAGACGATAGGATTCTGCAATCTATTTCTCTCCTGAAATGGGTAAACAAAGAAATGGTGAGTATATAAGATACTCAGTGAATCTATATGCATCATCAAATAAACAATAGGTAATAATGGAGCAAAGGTGTCAATAGGACAGATAATAGTGTACAGAATCAGTAATAGGTTACAGTATAGCCAAAGAATAAAGCATAGGCTCGGTATCATATAGAAAGACAGATAAAGGGATGGACTATATGAAATCATACAATCTCCAGTAGAATCAGTATGGACTATATGCGAGCATATAGTCTCCAATAGCATATTAGTATTAATGAGCATAAGACTGATAAGGTCTTATGGTCAAGACCATAACCCCTCCTAGCTAGGGCACCAATAATACAATGTGCACATCGTTGACAATATTTTTCCACTACCCTGTCAGATCGGTAGCTCTGTCAAGCCACATTAGGATCAATATAAGGAAACAACATATCAATGGATACCATTATGTAATAACGGCATCCTCCATATCAATAAGTTCAATATCAATTAATCAGTTATCAATAAGATCAATGGCATTGTAGTAGGTGAAATACAAACAATGATACATAGTTTGGTAATCAACAAAGACATGGAACAAAAGTTGGCTCGGCAAAGGAAAACGGTAGGCCAATTGGCATGCCAACATCGCTGGCGACAATGGCATTCAAATGATAGGCCTATGGAATGCAAACAATAGGCCAAAGACAAAATAAACTAGGCATTTTATCAAACACTTGGTGGGCATACAATGGCAAGCCAATTGGTTAGGTTAGGGTGCAAATTTGACTTGCCCAACTCAACCAACAATAAGACACATTTGCAATTATACAATAGGCATCAAAGAAAAAATATTAAACAACATCAAAAGGGCTCAAATTGGCTATGGAAATCACGGAAAAAATAAAGCAAAATAAGGCAATGTGAATAGTACATATGGTTCAGCCACTAATGTGTTTTCATACAAGGTTTTCAATTTCAATTTTAACATAATAGGCATGTTAAAGGATGCATATAAGACTAACCTAAACTTCCAAATAGTTTTGAAAAATTGAATTTCCCCACAAACCACCAATGGAGCCTATAGGCACAAACCTTGCCAATTCTTGAATTCTACATCAAACCATTCATCAATTAGTTACCTATTAATCCAATTGTCATATTCTAACATAAATTAACTCTAACTAACACTAATTCAAATAGCTAATTTAAACAACTTCCATTAGGTTAGGAAAATTTAGAAATTCCTATCTATTTGCATCAATTGATGTATTTAACCATAAAACCCATTCAATTCAACCTAAATATCATATAATTAAACCATAAATTCAAACAAAATACATCCTTACCTCAAGATGGTGATGAACTCGAAATTCCCCCTTAATTATTCCTTTGTCTCCTTTAAGCTTTCAAGCAAATTGATGGAAGATATAGGTAGAACAAAGCAAAAACTCAAATTTTCTTTAAGTTTTTCTAAGAATTTGGGAGAAAGATGAAGAAGAAATGGAAGAGAAAATGGTGGAGGGAGGGTCGGCCTAAGTGAAGAAAGAAGATGATGATTATTTTTGTTTAAGTGTTGAATATATATTAAAAATCATATGGCAAATTACAACTTAATCCCCAAACTTTCATAAGTCACACTTTGACCCCAACTTCTTCTGTAATTTATTCTGTCAATTTTGACTGGATTTGAAATTCAAAGTGGGGAGTCAATAAGCTTATTTTAATTTATACTTATTTATAAAATTGATTTCAAAGTCATTCTGTAACTCTGACGGACCAATTTTCACTATTCACTTTAAAGTTCCATTTATTTACAATTTTGCCATTGGTTACTTTTTCAGTGTTCCTAAATGATTTTCACTTCTTTCTTTTTACCAAAATTACACATGCATTATGGTGATCTTTTATCCCCTGGTCTAACTCAGAAATTCTTTTGTTGAACGGACAGCTAATTTCTCGGCAGTGTTCCCGACATCGCCGCTTTTCGAAAAAGTAACTAGTTCGCTTTCTAACTGTATCTCTAAAATTATTTCTCATCTTTTCAAGACTTATGAACTACATACTGAAAACTAAATCATGCATATATGTTATAACTTTCTAGGGTATTACATTCTACCCCCTACAAATAAATTGATCCTCGAATTTAAATAGATACATACCTCACTGCTGGAACAGTAATGGATATATGCTCCTCATCTCCTACTCACTCTCCCAAGTGCACTCCTCCATAGATTGGTTCCTCCAGAGCACTTTAACCATCGGGATCTCCTTATTCCGCAGCTATATGATCTATCGATCAATGATCTCCACTGGAAGCTCCTCATAAGACAAGTCTTCACTGAGATCTACATCCTGAACCTCTAATATGTGTGATGGATCAGGCACATACTTCCACATTATAGAGATATGGAAAACTGGATGTACATGGCTCATGCTAGGTGGAAGAGCCAATCTATAGGCCACATTACCTATCTTCTCAAGAATCTCAAACGGGCCTATAAACCTTGGTGATAACTTTTCCCTCTTCCTAAATCTTATAATACCCCTCATCGGTAAGACCTTAAGGAAGATATGATTACCAACTGCAAAATGTATATCATTTCAATTCGGATCAGCATAACTCTTCTGCCTACTGAAGGCAGTTTTCATTTGATCTCTGATCATAGACACTTTTTCCATAGTCTCCCTGATCAATTTTGGCCGCTCAAGCTGCTTACCCAACACACTGGAGATCTACACTTCCTACCATATAGTGCTTCAAATGGAGCCATACCAATAGAAGAGTGGTAGCAGTTGTTATAGGAGAACTCAATCAACGGCAGATAATAATCCCAGTTACCTTTGAAATCTAGAACACACAATCTAAGCATATCCTCCAAAGTCTGGATTGTCCTCTCCGACTGCCCATCAGTTTATGGACAAAAAGCAGTACTAAACTGTAACTGGGTACCCATAGCCTCCTGGAACTTCTGCCAAAATCGAGAAGTGAACTGTGTACCCCTGTCTGAAATAATCATCAAAGGAACTCCATGAAGTCGCATAATCTTATCCACATACAACTGTGTATACTGAGCTAATGTATAGCTAGTTTTGACCTCCAGAAAATGAGCAGATTTCATCAGACGATCTATAATCACTCATATGGAGTCATAACCCCTCGAAGTCCTCAGTAGACCCACTACAAAATTCATAGTGACCTGCTCCCATTTCCACTCTAGCAACTCTATCTCCTGAAGCAACCCTGATGGCTTCTTATGCTCAAACTTAACCTGCTAACAGGCAAAGCATTTAGATACAAACTAAGCACATCTCTCTTCATCCCAGGCCACCAATATATCTCTCAAATCATGGTACATCTTGGTAATCCATGGATGTACACTGTATGCTGAGTAGTGAGTCTCTCTCATAATCCGATCCCATAGCCCATCAAAATCCGGTACACATATGCACTTTCCACACTTCAGTACCCCATCCTCTACTATAAAATCTATCATCCTCCCATTCTGTACCTCTCCCTTGAGCTTCAATAGATAAGGATCTCTATCCTAAGCCACTTTAATATCATCAAGTAACAGTGACTTCACCCGAAATTGGGCTATCAGAGCCTGGTTTCGATCCTCGGATCCCAACTCCAACTCCACTCCCAAATCTACCAACTCCCTCATCTGTCAGATCAAAGGTCTCCTGCCAACCACAATATGAGCTAGACTGCACATGGATTTCTTGCTCAGTGCATCAGCCACTACATTGGACTTACCCGGGTGATAAAGGATTTCCCAGTCATATTCCTTAAGTAACTCTACCCATCTGCGCTGCCGAAGATTCAGATCCTTCTGCTAAAATATATACTGTAGACTCTTATGATTAGTATATATCTCGCATTTCGATCCATACAAGTAATGTCTCCAAATCTTCAACGCAAATATAATAGCTGCCATCTCTGAATCATGTGTCGGATAATTTGCTTCATGCTTCTTTAACTGTCAAAAAGCATAAGCAATTACCCTACCAATCTGCATCAACACACACCCCAGACCAATCCGAGAAGCATCACAATACATAGTGAATTTCTCCCCCTCTACTGGTAATGCCAACACTGGAGCACTAGTGAGACAATATTTCAAAGTCTGAAAGATGTGATCACACTCATCAGTCCATACATAATGCTCCTATTTCCGCATCAATCTAGTCAATGGAGCTGTAATCCGGGATAAATCCTTCACAAACCTCCTATAATATCCAGCCATACCCAGAAAACTACGAACCTCTGAAACACTGGTAGGTTGAGGCCAATTAGAAACCGCTTCAATCTTTTGAGGATCTACCTTAATCCCATCCTTGTATATCACATGCCTAAGGAAACACACTTCGGTTAGCCAAAACTGGCATTTAGATAACTTAGCATACAATCGATACTCCCGAAGTGTCTGCAATACAATCCTTAGATGCTCCATATGCTCCTCCTCACTCCTAGAATAGATAAGTATGTCATCAATGAATACAATATCCAAATATGACCTGAACACCCTGTTTATCAAATCCATAAAAGCAGTCGGTGCATTGGTCAACCCGTATAGCAACACCAAAAACTCATAATGCCCATATCGGGTCCTAAAAGTAGTCTTAGGTACATCACCCTTCTTAATCTACAACTGGTGATACCCAGACCTCAGATCTATCTTCGAAAAATGGCTGGCACTCTGCAGCTGATCAAACAAGTCATCTATCTGAGGCAATGGATACTTTTTCTTCACTGTCATCTTATTCAGCTGCCTATAATCTATACACATCCTCAAAGAGCCATCTTTATTCCTTACAAATAGTATCGGTGCATCCCAAGGAGAACTACTCGGTCTGATGAACCCTCTATCCAATAGCTCCTGTAATTGCACCTTCAATTCCATCAGTTCAGCTGGAGCCATTCTGTATGGAGGAATAGATATAGGGTTAGTGCCTGCATGCACCTCAATCTCAAACTCAATCTCCCTATCTGGGGGCAATCCTAGCAACCCCTCGGGAAATATATCAAGAAACTCCCGAACTACCGGTATTTGATCAGGCTGTATAGAAGACCTTTGTACATTTATCACATGTGCTAAATAAGCTGAACAGCCTTTCCTAATCATCCTCCTGGCCTGGATAGCAGAAACCAGATTAACCGAAACTCGAGAATATCACCCTAAAACTCAAACTCTGACTGCCCCTCAGGCTAGAACCTAACCCTCTTTCGATAACAATCAATAACCGCTTGGTGCCTCGTAAGCCAATCCATACCCAAAATAACATCTAGCTCTAATACAGGCAACTCAATCAGATCAGCATGCAAGATGTTATCATCAATCTCAATCACACAATCAGGATAGTAACAATCCACATCAACATTATCACCCATAGGAGTAGCAATCATCAAAGGCACATCTAACAATTTCCTTTCCCTATTCAGTTTAGGTGCAAAGTGTGGTGACACAAAGGAGTGAGTAGCATCCGAGTCAAATAAGGTATCTGCAATCTCATTCTGAATCAAAACTATACCTATAACCACGTTGTCTGATCTCTAGGCCTCATGGGTGTTGACTGCAAACACTCTACCTAACCCCTACCAGCTGGAGCCTAACTACCACTGGGAGCCCATCCTCCCCTTCCTCTACCTCTGCCTAAAGTCTCTATGCCTATGTTCTGACTTATTTGTATCACTGGCTGAGAAACTGTAACAAATGGTTGCTGATCAGCCCTCAATGGACACCTTTTAGCATAATGGCCCTGCTGGCCACACCTCAAACAAGCACCAGTCTATCTCCAACACTCCCCTCCATGTCTCCGTCCACAAAATCCAGAACTAGGAATACTGGGTGTCTGTGCAACTAGTCTCGAAGAACCCTGAGAGTAGGCAGGTGCTAACTGAACCATTGGCGGTCCCCTACTTTGAATCCTCCTCCTCTGACTACTAGCTATAGACCTTTGATCAAACCAAGGCACTGGCTTTGCCTGCCTAGGCTGGGAGATGTTCTCCCCCCCCCCCCTCATAACCTGAGATCCTAGACCCCCTTTCCTCTTCTAGTCCCTCTTAGCCCTCTCAGTCTTATACTTCTCTTCCATCTATATAGCCTTATTAATCATTGTCGTCAGAGAAGTAAACTCAGTAGCCAATAAAGCATTATGTAATGCAGCATGAAGACCCCTCCGAAACCTACTGATCAAATCAGCCTCTGTAGGTACAATATAAGTAGCATATCTGCTCAACCTGATAAACTCCTCCACGTACTCCTCAACAAATCTGTCCCCCTGCTCTAACTGCTCAAATCTAATCAGGTTACGGGTCTTCACCCACTCAGTGATGAACTCATCAATAAGCCCCTGTCAAAACTCAATCCAGCTAGATGGGTGCTCACCATAAAGCCTGGGCTCCATCCTCCTAGAAAACTAGGTCCATGCCTTACCCTTCAGTAACAACCTAACCAGCTCCATAGCTCTCAACTCATAATATGGTAGTCTCCTCACTACCTTCTCTACCTCCTCCAAGAAATCCACAGGGTCACTGCCCATGTCTCCCCTAAACTCAGGCAGGTTTAGCTTTAGAAAGCTAAACATCAATACACCACCCTCCTCTATCACTTTACGGCCTCCCTGTACAGCAAGCCCCCACTGAAACCTTACTGCTTGCATAGGAGACGATGCCACTGGAACTGCCTCTGGTACTACAGGTGGAGGCACTACTGCTATAGCTGGTGGTGGAGGTACATGTTGACGCTCCCACTTCAAATCAGCCATCTCCCTACGTAACTCCATCAATCCTCTCATCATCTCCATTCTCTAAGGGTCATCGCCCCTCTCTAAATCCTCTGAAGTCCATCGGGATCTAGACAGACCCTCTGATACTGCAATCTCCCTTACCAATGACTCATTAGAGGCTACCTTTGCCTCCCTGGTATCTCTGTCCCTATTGTCGGACATCTCTGTAATCTGTCGAGAAAAATAAAAACATACTCAAAAAATGACAGAAACATAGAATAATAACATATAACAGACGATAACAGCAAAAGATGTCAAAGGAAATCCTATGCTCCATGGTATATTTAATTTTACCCCATTCTGTACTTAGTCACTATTCCTCTGTAATTTGGATACTATTCATCTATAACCTAAATTCCACTGTTTGTAACCTAGAGCTCTGATACCACCTCTGTCACTATCCGTTTTTGGATCGCGATGGTCCTAGGGCACGGGAGATGCCAATGGCACCCGGCACTCGTAGAACCCAATATCACATCCATAATCTATAAACCACAATATATTATCCATTTTAGTTAGTTACCATCCATTCTGTTATTCTGTAATTCATTCTGTAATTTACTGTAATTAGTTGTGATAATCAATACATCATATCATATAATCATCATATACCTCATAATATCATCATAAACATATATACATATTCATTTCCTGACTAACCCATACATACCCCATGGAGCAGCTAGATTATAAACATCAAAATAATAATACAAAAATTAGAATATATACATCAGAACTGCTAGCAGAAATCCCCGGATGACAGACAACAGGATTCTGCAATCTACTCCTCTCCTGAAATGGGTAAACAAAGAAATGGTGAATATATAAGATACTCATTGAATCTATATGCATCATCAAATAAATAGTAGGTAATAATGGAGCAATGGTGTCAATAGGACAGATAATAGTATACAAAATCAGTAATAGGTTACAGTATAGCCAAAGAATAAAGCATAGGCTTGGTATCATATGGAAAGACAGATAAAGGGATGGACTATATGAAATCATACAATCTCCAGTAGAATCAGTATGGACTATATGCGAACATACAGTCTCCAGTAGCATATCAGTATCAATAAGCATAAGATTGATCAGGTCTTATGTCCAGGACCATAACCCCTCCTAGCTAGGGCACCAATAATACAATATGCATATCGTCGACAGTATTTTCCCACTACCTTGTCGGATCGGTAGCTCTTTCAAGCCACATTAGGATCAATATAAGGAAACAACATATCAATGGATATCATTATGCAACAATGGCATCCTCCATATCAATAAGTTCAATATCAATCAATTAGTTATTAATAAGATCAATGGCATTGTAGTAGGTGAAATACAAATAATGATGCATGGTTTGGTAATCAACAAAGACATGGAATAAAAGTTGGCCAGGTAAAGGAAAACGATAGGCCAATTGGCATGCCAACGTCGCTAGCAATAATGGCATTCAAATGGTAGGCCTATAGAATGCAAACAATAGGCCAAAGACAAAATGAACTAGGCATTTTATCAAATACTTGGTGGGCATACAATGGCAAGCCAATTGGTTAGGTTAAGGTGAAAATTTGACTTGCCCAACTCAACCAACAACAAGCATATTTGCAATTATACAATAGGCATCAAAGAAACAATATTAAACAACATGAAAAGGGCTCAAATTGGCTATGAAAATCAAGGCAAAAATCAAGCAAAATAAGGCAATATGAATAGTATATATGGTTCGGCCACTAATGTGTTTTCATACAAGGTTTTCAATTTCAATTTTAACATAATAGGCATGTTAAAGGATGCATATAAGACTCACCTAAACTTCCAAATAGCTTTAAAAATTTGAATTTTCCCACAAACCACCAATGGAGCCAATAGGTACAACCTTGCCAATTCTTGAATTCTACATCAAACCATTCATCAATTAGTTACTTATTAACCTCCAATTGCCGTATTCTAACATCAATTAACACTAAATAACACTAATTCAAGTAGCTAAGTTAAACAACTTCCATTAGATGAGGGAAATTTAGGAATTCCTATCAATTTGCATCAATTGATGCAATTAACCATAAAACCCATTCAATTCAACCTAAATATCATCTAATTAAACCATAAATTAAAACAAAGCACATCCTTACCTCAAGATAGTGATGAACCTGAAATTCTCCCTTAATTATTCCTTTGTCTCCTTTAAGCTTTCAAGCAAATTGATAGAAAATATAGGTAGAACAAAGCAAAAACTCAAATTTTCTTTAAGTTTTTCTAAGAATTTTGGTGAAAGATGATGAAGAAATGGAAGAGAAAATGGTGGAGGGAGGTTCGGCCTAAGTGAAGAAAGAAGAAGAAGATGATGATTTGTTCGGCCTAAGTGAAGAAAGAAGAAGAAGATGATGATTTTTGTTTAAGTGTTGAATATATATTAAAAATCATATGGCAAATTATAACTTAATCTCCGAACTTCCATAAGTTACACTTTAACCCCAACTTCTTCTGTAATTTATTCTGTCAATTCTGTCAGGATTTAGAATTCAAAGTGGGGAGTCAATAAGCTTATTTTAATTTATATTTATTTATAAAAATGGTTTCAGAGTCATTCTGTAACTCCGACGTACCAATTTTCACTATTCACCTTAAAGTTTCATTTATTTACAATTTTGTCATTGGTTACTTTTTCAGTGTTCCTAAATGATTTTCACTTCTTTCTTTTTACCAAAATTACACATGAATTATGGTGATCTTTTACCCCCTTGTCTAACTTAGAAATCCTTCTGTTGACCAGACTGCTAATTTCTGGGCAGTGTTCCCGACACCGCCGCTTTCTGGAAAAGTAACTAGTTCGCTTTCTAACTGTGCCTCTAAAATTATTTTCCATCATTTCAAGACTTGTGAACCACATACTAAAAACTAAATCATGCATATATGTTAGAACTTTCTAGGGTATTACACTATTAAATCGATTATCTCTCTTTGGATCTCCTACTATCCAATTGCTAGGAAAATACATAAAACACCTATACCGGATAACATACAAGGATTATCAGAACGTATAAAACTCAAACTTTGACTTTTAGATTTACATGAAAATGGCATTAAAGAATTTGTCGAAATGTCGATAATACCTCCCCTGTAACTAGGACATTTACCTCCTGTAGCAAAAGAAATACACATTTTAACTTTTAGAGTAAGTTTTCCAATATTTGTCTTCATTGAGTTTTAGGAGGTGCAATAGGTATCAAAAGAGATTTTGTAAAGAGAGGATTCCAAAGTATTTTGAATCACTTGAATCAAAATTCAAACGAGAGATATATGACCATTCAAAGTTTTGATTGTCGAAAATCATCGAAATTTGCAACAATAACTTCAAAAAGAATGTTCGGTATCGTTTTGTTTATGATTTGAGTGATTTTGGTTCATAGCTTTGTTTAGATGTTAGCTTTCTATCCCAACTAGCAATGCATTAATTAGAGGTCCAGTGATGGAATCATGGGCAGAATTGGCTGGCTGGCCAACCAACTCTTCCTCTCTCCTCTCTCTTCCTTCTCTCCTTTTTTCTCCCTTCCCTCCCCATATGTAGATTGCTACATTTTTTGGCAACTAGCAGGCTACCATGTGGCAATGTTTGGTTGGTTGCTCTATTTTTTTTTTATTTTTTTTTAATTTATAAAAATTTTATGTCCCAAAATTAAAAATAAATAGTCATTAAATTTCTTGTAAAATACACTTTAATTTGATATATTAAAAGTTGAAAAATTGACCAATAATAAATTTAATAGAAAAAGAAGTAAAAATAAAATAAATAATAATTAAAAAGTTAATTAAAAATAATAATTAAATTATAATATAAATTTATAATATATAAATAAAATATAATAATTTATAAATTAATTTAATATAAAATTAATTTTTTAAAATTTTTAAAATTAATATTTTCTATATATATTTTTATCTCACATTTTCATCACTATAAAAAATAAATATTCTTAAAATAATTTTTTTACAAAGTAAGATTTTTAAAATAAATAAAAATGCGAGTGATTAAATTTTATATGTATGAGAATACATTATACCAATGCACTAAATAATCCGTCTGCATTGTAATATATAGATTGAAATCTCAACAGTTATCTCTTTTTAAGAACATACATTTTTATATTATTTGTAAAACTTTTTTAAGAGTTAAAACTTTTGAATTGTCCAAAAATAAAGTAACTTTAATAAAAAATGAAAAAATTTCAGTTTATCCTTAATTTAATAGGATTAAGAAAATTTCTTTAATTGAAATTTAAAATAAATATGTAAATTTATTACTATTAGTTAATTATCCTTATCTTGATTGGATTGATTTTATTATGATGGCTAATTATTATATTTTTAATTATATATGAATTTATACTTTTGATTCCAACAAAGATTTTAAATACCTCATTCGTCCTAAATTAATAATTCATTATTTTTCATCATCCATCCTAAAACTTAATTCACTTTTCATTTTTAAATGTTAGTTTTATAAGTAAATTTATATATTATCCTTTATTAATTGTATAATTAATGTTTATATATTGAATAAAGTGTATAAAAAAAATGTGTTATTATTAAAGAGTAGGAGTATTTAAAAAAAAAAAAAATTAGATGACATTAACTATTTTTTTTTTTTTAAATCTTGTATAAATATAAAGTAAACTCATAGTTGTTAAAATCAAATCGGATCAGTCAGTCGAACAAAAAAAATCAAGAATCAAATTAAGAATCGGTCTCGTCATCCTCCAGAAACCTGTCCCTCAAAAATCAGCTAAAAAATCGGTGAATTGACCGATTAACTGGTGAATCAGTCAAACCGGATCGGTTTTTTCGATTTGAGTGGATAAGTTTTTTTTATTTTTTAATTTTTTTAATTTTTGATCAAAAATAATAAATGTCAAATTATATTTGTTTCCATCATATATATATAATAAATATCAAATTATATATATATATATATATATATATATATATATATATATATATATATATATATATATTTTTTTTTTTTTTTTTTTAAGGTTATATCTGGGTGGATCATCTGAGAAACTGACAGAAAAAAATTTTTTAAA
>CANXYC011864307.1:0-17093 GCA_948193065.1 Aleurites moluccanus
ATATATATATATATATATATATATATATATATATATATATATTATTTTATTACTTATTTTATTTGTTAAGTATAATGAAAATATGATTTTTTATATATTTTCATTTTAATTATACATAATAATTAATTTAATATGAATAAAAAAAGCATGTTATTAAAAAAATCATAAAATCAATACAAATAAAATAAACAAAGAATATACTATATTGATTCATTATACCACGTCATTATCTATTTAACACTTGGAAATTGGAATATAATGGTTGCACCAATTATTTAGACTTGTTCGGTAATTGTCCTATAAGCAATTATTAATAATTAAAATTTTAAATAATTTTAAATAAATAAAATTTAAAAATAAAATAAATAAATAAAAAATTTAACTTAACACGTACAACGACAGTAATTATAACGAAATATAACTCTATTAATTTTTTTTTATTCTAACTCATTTTTATATTAATTTATTTATATTTTTCAAATGTAATTATTTTATAAACGAATTCTTTATGAAATAGTTTTTTTAAATATTATCAAAATATATTTTTTATATTCTAAAAAGTAAAAAGAGGGTAATATAACAAATGTAATACCAAACACATGTCCTTACTAATTTATTAAAATTTCCATTTTATTATTAATAACATTATGATATTCTAAACTATTTCACATCATAAATAATAAGGATTACACATAAACAATATTAAAATTTTATTATAAAGTCTAAAATATATACATAATATATAAATAAACAGTAATTTTTTATATAATAAAATACGAGAGGTGGTTATACGAATTTGATTTAAATAAAATATTTTCACAAATATAATTAAAAATTTAGTATATTAAACAATTAATTAACTTTATATGTCAAATTTAAATTAATATTATTTCAATTTTTATTGTATTTATCAGTCTCTCTTAAATTATCAAATGATCTAAACATTATAGTAATTATTAATTTAATGTAAATTAGATTAGATTATTAATTTAATGTAAATGATAAATGGTATGACTTTTAGTTGGATTGAGACCTCTATATTGGATTGAGCTCCATTCAATTACTTGAAGTATTTTCCTCTAGTTATAATTGGTTCGAATTTGACCTAAACTTGAAAGGTCAAAGCCTTCTTCAATTTCGACTTTTTGAATAAGAAGGGCTATAAAATACAAATGAGAATTTATATTTGGTTATATCATAATTGAATTAAGAAAGATAACTTCTAATCAAGTTTATCCATTTAATATTTGACTAAAAATATATATTATATGCCTAATAATAAGTCATTGTTCTTCATCTTATCATTCCTTTTGTATCTTTTTTATTAGTTGATAAAAAAAATATAAAATCAGTTATCATAGGTAAAATAATTGTTTTTATAATATAAAAAATTAAATACTTAAAATTTAAAATATCAGTTTTATAAATTTTCAATATAAAACATAAAATGTTTTTAATGAATATCCTTAAATTGCGTCAATTAAAAAGCAATTTACCCACTAATATTTATTAGTTTGAGAGACAAAAAACTCATAAGTAAAATTTTAAATTCGAGTATTATAAATAAAAAAAATAATTGTTGAGAGAGTTTTGTCCCTTGCAAATTCTATCTAGCTCAATTTTAAATTATTCTCGATTCAATGTGATTACTGGACACCAAAATAAAAATAAAAAAATTTTACTCACATAAAATTAATAAGTAGTTGATAAATTACACATATTAAAAAATCATCTAAATAAAGTAGTAGATAAATTACAAATTAATAACAATTAGTAATTTTTTAAAAATAATACTTAGCTAAATTAATAACAATTAGTAATTTTTTAAAAATAATACTTAGCTAAACTTACTACAGTCTCAAAAGATAAATTAAGAATCAATTTTTTAATGGGTGTCGTAAAAATATTTTTTAAAAATGATTATTTCGAGAAAATATAATTATTAAATAATTATTTTAGATAAATATAAATAAATTAATATAAAAATATGAGTTGAATGAGAAATAAAATAATAATAATTATATTGTATTTTGTTATTATAATTTATAGTAATATATCAAAATTTTTAATTTTTATTTATTTATTTTATTTTTAAATTTATTTATTTAATATTATATAAATTTTTAATTTTTAAAAATATTTCTTATAAAAACCGATTAAAAATTACACAAATTTTAATTCAATTTATGAAAAATTATTATTTTTAATTATTATCTTAAACCGATAAAATATTTTAATTAATTAATTATTTTTTATCTTATTAAATTAATATATATACACAAGAATTTTTCCACTTCTAAATTATTTCACTCGTACTTCAAACAGAAATAACCGCGTCCATAAACGGTATAAATTTTACCCCATCCATTTAGTAGACCAAATGATTTGAATATTAATAACATAATAAGAACTCAGAATCAGACACTTTTGAATTTTGACTGCTTCTCTTCAACAGCGTTTCCATTTGCAAATATTATTATTTTCTCTTCTTCTCTTTTTCAAAATCTTGCTTATCTCTTTCAACTTCGTCTTCTACAAACACAGCATCAAAATTCAAAACCAGTTTATGACAAAAAGAGTATCAGAAAACGGTGTCGTTATGGAACGTTTGAAACCGAAACTCGATCGTCGAAACGCCGTCAAGAACTTTGATTACGACGCGTCGTTTTCATCATCTTCTTCTTCTACTACTCCAATTTCTACTTCCTTTTCAATGGAGGAATCGTCGTCGACTACTCCTCGTTCTCAGTCTCTTGATTTGGATCATAAAACTAGCTTTCGAATTAAAGGAATTGATGGTGAATTTGAACTTCTTTGTCAAGCTTTGGGGTTTTCTGGTCCTGAAGATTTTTGTATACCAACATCAGTTTGGGAATCTGAAAAAGCTCGTCGATCTTCATTCGATAGTGCCTCGACTTTGCGTAATTCGGCTTTGAACGATGGCTTATCGGCTCAATTTGAAACTAAGGTTATGCTTAGTAAAGCCAATAATGGTTTTAAGCGGGAAATTTTGGGTTCTAAGTTGAAAAATTGTTCAGATGGAAGTAGAATTAGTGATAAAGGTGTTCTAGTTAGTGTAGAGCCAACTGGAAATGGTGTCGGTGATTCTAGTAAACGCGAAGGTGAGTTTTCTAATTTGAAGAATGGTTCGAATTTAGCTGAATTTGGAAATGGATTTGGATCCGAGAGACAGAGAATTAGCGTGAGGACTGTTAGAAACGGTGGTAGTAGTGGCGAAGGGATTAAAGGTGAAAGACCGTCGCTTTTGGCGCCGCCACCGGTGAAGTTACTGCCGCCTGTAGTTGATAATGTGAGCTCAACTTGGGATATATTGAAATCTTTTGCTCCTCAGGATGATGATGAAGATTCGGATTCTTTGAATCGAGTTGGGGATATAAGCTCTAGAGCGATGGAAAAAAACGAAGCGGAGGAGGAGGATAGTGATGAAAATGAAGATAGAGAGCGACTGAACAGGGAAATGGTAGCAGAAAATGAATCTGATCCTCAACCTTGCTCGTCTCCATCAAATGATGATGGTGGCAACAACCGCGGCAATGGTGATGGAGATGATACAATTGGCACTGCAATGGAGCCAGTGTATTGTATTTCTCCAAATGGGAAATTCAGAAGGAATATTCACTCATGGCAAAAGGGTGAGCTATTGGGAAGTGGATCTTTTGGAACAGTGTACGAAGGGTTCACTGAGTAAGTAATCTTTTCTGACTTATAAAAATATTGTTCTTACGCCATTATTTTACCTTCTAGATTTATAGTATGGTTTTTGATGGAAATTAGTTTTATTTTTTTGGTGAATGTTGGAAATTAATTTTAAGTCTATGTATAATTCCTTATTTTAAGGGGTGAATTTATTTTGATTGATTCTGCATTTGATGGCCTGCCTAATAATGGAATTGGAGGATTTTTTCTTTCTATTTTTTTTTATTAGCAAAAAAAACGCATAAATGCTGAAAGAATTGAAAATAGTTTGTACACTTCATATTCTAATAATTTTAGTTAAGATTTGAATGACTAATGTAAAAGGTACGGGAAAAAAAATTTCCCAGCACCATGCTATGGGTGAAAGACCAATAAAGCAGTAATATGGGATATGGCTTTTGGTTCTTGTGGCTGGAAAAATACATTTCTGCAGTCTGTACAAAGTAGGTATCAATTTGTAAAGTCAGAAAACTCAAACTGGCTTGGAAGCTTGAAAATTGAAATGACAACCTTTAGGCATTGTCAACTTGTCAAAATGTTTTTGCCCCTTTCAGTTGAAAATTTAAACCCCTGATCTGAAAAATTGAAGAGAAAGATCCGAACGTTAGCTGAATGCAAGCGATGAAAGTTAGTGCATAAATGGGTGTATAACGGTTTATCTTGCTCTTGTTGACCATTTTCTGTGTCCCTTTGGGGATTGCTAATTTGAACTGTTCTTTTAGGAACAGAATAATGTAGTTCTCTATCACTGACTTATTTTAAGTTATCTAATCTCTCTTTTGCTGCCTCATAACTGTTTTGGTTTTGCTACAGTGATGGATTATTTTTTGCTGTAAAGGAGGTTTCTTTGCTGGATCAAGGAAGCCAAGGGAAGCAGAGCATTTTACAACTTGAGCAGGTGGGAAGAAATTCTTTGATACGGGGTTTTACATAAAGTTAAATCATCCTGCTAATTATTTTTCTTGCATCAAATGATTCAGACTTAGTATTTTTCTATTTTTCAATACCTCCTCTTCCAGCGATTGGATAGACAAAAACAGCTGCATCATGATATTTCTTTCTCTAATACCATTTTTATTGGTCCAGGAGATTTCTCTATTAAGAGAGTTTCAACATGAGAATATAGTTCAATATCTCGGAACAGACAAGGTATAATTATAATTTTTGGGCTGGCTTGTTTCTTTTGTTTCTGCAATGTGATATTTCTGGAATGAGAGTATACACTCGTCACACATTTATGGACTGTGGCATGAATGATGACCAGAATGAGAATTTTTTTATATTATAGCTATATTATTTTCATTATCAGATGTCTTAGTAACTGTAGTGCTAGATGCTTTTTCAATTTGGACTCTGTCTACCTAGAAACAACACAAACAAATATGGTATCTTTAGATCTTTCCAAGCCATGTAGAGTTGTGATGCAAATGTTGTTTGTTTTCTGGTATTTCCTTTTATAGAAAGAACTGAAAAAAAAAAACCTGCTCTTAATAGATAATTTAGTTAAGGGACTCATAAACGTATATGAGCCTACTTAAGGGCAGAAAACATTGTTTGCTGAATAAGTATTAGGGATCTTTACGCTTCAAGACTTTTAGCAGAGAATGTGACATATAATAAATTCACGGCTTATGGCATCAGCATGTCTTTTGCTGCTTTTGGCTTTGCAGTGCTTGAATGTTGGAACTGGATCTATTGTGCTTCCAAAATTATATTGAAGCAAGTTATTTATCGCGTACCATTGTTGGGTTTCTGTTATTTATCATATTCTATCTAGTTATTTCTCATGCACCTTAGATGTGGCTCCCAATTGTTCATAAACCATCTAATTTATAAACAGGAGTGTCGGTCCTATTTTTTTTTTTTTTTGGTCAAGGGGGGAATGGGGTTGGAAGTGTTTATGGATTGGTAAATATATTTACATATGTCATTCTGGTTTTATGGCTATCTTGAAAATTGGTCTTTAAATGGTTTTCACATTGTTTGTCCTAATTTGTTAATGGTTTCCAGGACGAATCTAAGCTTTACATCTTCCTTGAGCTAGCAACAAAAGGTTCACTTTCAAGGCTTTATCAGAATTACCATTTGAGGGATTCCCAAGTCTCTGCATACACAAGACAAATTTTGAGTGGCTTAAAATATCTCCATGACCAGGATGTGGTTCATAGGTAATACAGATAATCTTATTACTAAGTTCTTTTGATCTAAGTTCCTGCGTTCTTTGTTGTTCTGCTTGGGAAATGTTTTCCATGTTTTAAGTTTTCCATCTTTGCTAAATATTGATGATGCATTCATGTGGCCTTTATGAACTGAATTTGGTTTGCCTGTAGCCTTTTGTTGTTCTCGTGATACCCACTCATGCACATGCATATTCCAAAAGGTCTAACATCAAGATAACTTGTTCATGGTAGATGTTAGCTAGTTTAACAACGTGTAAGACATAATTAATATGCATTTAATAGTTTGTTTACTTGTGATATCGCTGTCTTATTCTTTAGTTATTGTTTGGATCTGCAACTTTCATGCATTTGTGCAACTTAACCTTTTAGCTTATTGGCTTAGCTATCCTGCATTTTGTTAGTTTTTTCTAGTTTCTTCATTATATACTACCATTGCAAAGGCTCTGTGAGTTTTGCACTTTAAGTTTGCCATAGTTTGCACTTCAAGTTTGCCCCGTGCTTTTAACAACATTTAATGCATGAGATACAAAATTTAAACAAAAATTCAATAGATATTGGACTTCTTAAAGTAATCCTGTACACACTGTGAATTTTATGCTTCCCAAGAACCTTCCAATTGCCCCTTTCCTTTCTTCTGTTAATGGCAGATTTTATCCATCTGCATTGATCATACATCTCCAGTCCACATTAAACATTAATATTAAAGTCTATGGATCCGTACATAAGTGGATTTATAAGTGGACAAGTGTTGGAACCTACTTGTACAAAATCAACTAGGTCTAATACTCATTCACTTATAAGTCTATTATATATTTTCTTATTATTTAATGTGGAATATTTTTCCCAATACATTCTCTCAAGTACAACCGGACTTAGCTTGTGACCTAACATCAACAAGCCGGTTGACTTTGCTTATAAATGAACTGGTTGTTATCTCTTTTTCAGTTTCAGTCCAGACTGACATCATTATCAGTCCACAACAAGGGGTTTGAACATGGGTCCCAGGATCTAGCCCATTTGAACATGAAGCTCTGATACCATATTAAAGTCTATGGGTCCGTACATAAGTGAATTTATAAGTGGACAAGTGTTGAAACCCACTTGCACAAAACCAGTTGACTTGTGCTAGGTCCAATACCCATTCATTTACAAGTCTTTTATATATTTTTCTTATTATTCAATGTGAGATTTTTTTTTTTTCCAACAATTAAATAGGCTGCTATGAGGACTATGTAAAAATGGTGTGAAATATATTCTTAAGCAAAGTAGATGAAAGACCAAATAAGGAATGGAGTTTACGTAGTTTTGCCTCATTGAACTTTACAAAGAGTGTGGAAAACAAGGAAAGTTCATAGTGAATCTAATGTGAAATTTAACAAAGTAATCTCATTTGATGTGCTTGTAGAGTTGAGTTTAGGGAAAATTTATAGAATTCAATTGGTCCAATGAAGGCCTTCATGTCATTGGTGGTTTTCTATGTGAAACGTTGATGATATTTATCTGGTGGAAGTTGGAAAGGATGTTTGAGTACTCATTTTTATTATCTCTTTGTGATTTGCTCTTTTTTAACATTTGTTTGCTTAATTCTTTCAAGGGATATCAAATGTGCCAATATATTGGTGGATGCAAATGGATCTGTAAAGCTTGCAGATTTTGGGTTGGCGAAGGTGCCTTTTTTCACTGAATCTCTCTCTTGATAGTGTCAAAATAATTATCATGGTTAAGTCTGTCCTTCATTGTATTTGGATTTTACTCTTTGTAGGCAACTAAATTCAATGATGTTAAATCTTGCAAAGGGACTGCATATTGGATGGCCCCAGAGGTTTGCATCCTTTCTTTTTCTGTTCTATTATGGATATTGATGGTCTTTGTCTATGAGCTAGATTTTCCTGTGCTATTGGCATCTTCTTTCCCAATTGATAGCTTTTGGAGCTTCAGTTGTGTATTTCCCATATGTTTGGTTGTAAGATTATATAATACTAAGATTTTGATATTTCAGGGAAAAAAAAAATGTATCCATTGGATACCTTATATATTTATAAATTTTTAGTATGCTTTTCACTTTGAAGTAAAATATACTATCCTGTTTCCCCAAAAAAGTTTACAAAAAGATAATATACTGATCATTAATCTACAATGACATTTTCAACAGCCTATCTTTGTTAAATAATTCCACTTACGTTGATGAAAAATTTGCACAAGCTGAACTATTCATTCCTCTAATTTGCTATATTTTAATTTTCCGGAGTATGTAGTGATCGCAATATGAATTTTTCAACAATGTCTTGTATATGCAAACTGCAATGCCTTAATTCTTCATTCATGGTTATCAGATGCTTGGGTGCATGTTTGAATGAGCTGCTCTTTGTTAACCACTTGACAATTTAATTATGCAATTGTAGGTTGTTAATTTAAAGAATCGTGGCTATGGGCTTGCGGCTGATATATGGAGCCTTGGATGTACAGTGTTGGAGATGTTAACTGGTCGACCGCCATATTCTCACTTGGAAGGCGTATGTATTTCATCACTACTCTTGTTTATTTATTTATATATTTTTCAGGAAAAAAAAGATATACATATGACATTTGTATGATTGAAGTGAGATGGCAATTTGTTGGATTGGGGTCTTACTCGCCAAGTGTTAGTCCTTCATAACTCAACTCAACTCAACTAAACCTTAGTCCCAAATTAATTGGGGTTGGCTAAGTGTTAGTCCTTCATATCCAAGTTAAAAACAGTTATTGAGCCACATTGTTTTTCAGGAAGCCAATAGAATATCTAGTTTCTCCTGATAGAATTTTAAAATGAGAATGCTGTAACTGTGCTAGCATTTGGCATGTATGCTCACATGTGCTTGTATATACTCGTGAATTGATGTTGACTGGATCAAGGAATCTACCCTTGTTCGCGATTAAATGATTATTTGTGCCTTGAAGATCATGCCTTGCTGGGCTGGGATCTGGGTATCCAAAATTGACATAAATAGTTATTCTGAATCCAGTTAATCATTTATTTGGGGTGAATTGGCATTTGGCTGTCAAATATCTGATATAGGTATTTTGCTTTAAGATACTGACACCTTGCAACTTCTGATGTGCTATGTGATTGTACTACTACTAATGTCTTGTATCATTGTTATTCTTGCAATACTTTCTATAAAGGCAACAATAAATTGTTGTTGATTTCAGAACTCTACATTAAATTGGTTGTACATTTATTCAGTTTATAATTCTGAAACTTTATATTGTCACTTTGACACAAGAAATAGATAAAACCTTTATTCAAATAGAAGATTCATGAAGTTACTTTGGAATCCTAAAACTAATCGGATGCATCTTGATATGTTCAAGTTCTATCTAAAAGAAATTGAGCTTTTCATTTTCATTTGATTTACCGATGGACATAAATATCTTGCTATATCAGTTGGTTGAAAAGTATGCAAAGTGTATCACATCATTTTCTTTTGTGGGTGACAGATGCAAGCATTGTTTAAGATTGGCAGGGGCGAACCTCCTCCAGTTCCCAGTACCTTATCAAGAGATGCCCGAGATTTCATTCTTAAATGCTTACGAGTCAATTCAAACGATCGGCCTACAGCAACTCAGCTGTTGGACCATCCATTTGTGAAGAGACCGCTTCAAACTTTCTGGAGCCCACCTTCTCCTCATTTCTTTAGCTCACCTGGTCCAGAAAAATTTTGATCAACCTCTGAGAGTTTTATATTCAGGTAAATTAGCACACCATTTATCCTGTTATTGACAACAGTTTTTTTTTTTCTTGTTTATAGGTTTTATATCTAATTTGCATTTCATGTCAATGAGGATTCCAAGAAACCCTGTTCGTAACATCTGAATTTCAGTACACACACCATGTTATCACTTCATCATAACCAGATTTCTCTGAATTTCCTTTCATTTAGTCCATTATTATGGATTTGAAGGAAATTTCTACTATAATTGATGCATTTATTGCATATTTGGCTTCAGAGCCATTGCTGGAATACTACTATGGAGTTCATGACTGTTTTTGTTTCACAGGATCATGCATACATGATGCAAGTGCTCGTCAATTTTGGTTGTAAATTATGTAATGTTTCCAAGGAACAGCTGCTGATCTCAAAAAAGCCAAGAATGCATTACTTTCATATCTACCTGGTGGGAAATTATAGGCTTTGGGAGTGACACGATGCATGACCTCATTTTCTTCATCATTTAGTTCCTTGCAATGTTTTTGTTTTGTTTTGTTTGGATTTTTTGAAATCTTTTTTTGGTTTAGTTTGTAGCTTTAGTTGCCATTTCCACAATGGAAGGTTAGTGATTTTGCCTTGACCTATTGTACGCTGTATGGGATAGAAGCAATTAGGTTGTTGATTAATTTAATTGTAAATATAAGTTCAACATGTATAGTTTATCGTCATCATCATGTATAGTTTTATTGTTAAGAAAAACAACAATAATAGAAATGCTATGGATGAAATGTGTATCATATGCAAATGCATTCCAAAGAAACTTAGGCCATGTTTGGATCAAGAGATTTCAGAAAATTTATGAATTTTATTGAAATTTATAGTTTGATTAGTAAAAAAAAAGTTAAAATTCATAAATTGTCTAAAATTTATTATCTATCACAATCTCTTATTTTGAAAATTTTTAAAATCTCACATAAAATGTTGGATTTTAAAAAATCTCTCATTTCAATAAATAAAAAAATTTTATAAATTATTTTTTCATTATAAAAATGTAATTAAAATTCATGAATTTCTTAAAATGTTATAAATCTATGGAATAAAATTCAAAGTTTTTAATTCTATAAATTTTAATAAATTCCATAGATTTTAAAATTATCAACTCAAAAGTGACTTTGGAATCACGTATTGATCTTTCTTAATGATGATTTTTTTTTTTCCTTTTAGTAGTGATATAAAATACGAATTTGAATCTATTGATCATGTTGAATATTATATATAGATGTGCCTTAAAGAGGAATTTTTAAAAGGGAAAGAAACTGTCAGATAACTGTAGATAAACTATTAATCCAATACTATTTTTTTTAATTGATGAAAGCATCTATCCAAACTTCAAAGAACATCGAAAACTCAAATTGGGCGAGAGATGTGATAAAACGAGGTGTCTAGTCTCATTCTAATTAGTAATAACTAATTCTAATATTAATAATCAAATATCATTTCATTAAAATATAATAAAGCTAGAAATTGAAGAAAAGATTTCATATAGCTTTGTCTATGGAATTTTTCTTAGTATTAAACATTAGTTTTGTAGGGATATAGCAGATAGGAATTGAACTTTCCAAGTGTAATTACCTTTTACTTTCTAGTTAAAAGCTTAAAGTAATCACCTTTATCCATGTCTGTGGGATGTGCAAGGATAATCTAAATAATCTAGAAATATAATTTATTTGTTAATTTTACACAACAATCAGAGTGGCGCAGCGGAAGCGTGGTGGGCCCATAACCCACAGGTCCCTGGATCGAAACCAGGCTCTGATAAAGAGTGGCTTCCACCTAGCAATTTTTGTTTATTTTTACTTCTTTGGCATTTACATTGTAGTTATATTTTAGAATTAAATTCAATTAATATCTTTGCATTTATATAAATTTTTCAAATTTTTCTTTGATTTGTTTTTCATTAAACCAACAGATATATAATAAAATGCTTCAGAATTCAATCTAATTATAAGTTTCCGTCTACATCTTTTTTTAGAAATTTCCAATGGCTATTTTATTGATTCACTTTAAATTCAATCAAGACTAAATTGAAGCCTGCAAACAATAAAATCAATATATATATGATTCCTTGCTAAAACTATAAAAAAAAAAAGGGGGGAATTAAAGACAGTTATATTTAATAGATCAAATTGGAGAACTACCTTCGCATAACAAATTGAATTAAAGTTCAATGGACTATTAATTGGAGTAAATGTATATCACTGAAA
This sequence comes from Aleurites moluccanus, assembly GCA_948193065.1. Lineage (NCBI taxonomy): Eukaryota > Viridiplantae > Streptophyta > Magnoliopsida > Malpighiales > Euphorbiaceae > Aleurites > Aleurites moluccanus. The sequence continues at coordinate 11,851 of CANXYC011864307.1, forward strand.
TTATTTATTATTCATTTATTTATTTTTGAAAATTTTATTGATTCAAAAATATAGACTACTAAAAAATATAAAATAGAATTCCAGAAATTAAGCCATATTGAATATTTTTTGAAAGCAACCAAATTCAACTGCTGGCTTCATATAAACTGGAAATCCACCAGAAATAAATTACACAATCAAGTTTCTGCATTTTGCTTAAATTAAGCAGCTAACTTTTGCAGCTGCCAGAAGAGCATTTTCGCTTAAAATTTCGGAACTATAAGACAGGTTCATACTGTCAGTGCTAACAGAAACCCAAAGAAAAACCATACTTCTTGCCAGTTTAACAGCTTTGTTTTCTATTCCAAAACACATTCCTTAAAGAGTAGGAGTACATTGCTGCTCTGATCATTGATAAATAAATTTAGCAGCATAATAAAAACTTCAGCAGTTGCAAAAAGCAAGAAAGATTCTTCACAACAGTTGTATACTGCAGCATTTTGTACTTTTGTACCTTTTGGTTTTAACCTTTTGAGTTAGTGAGTGGTATCGAGACTAATACCAAGTTCTGCTGGCAAGAAATGTTTGTAAGTACTAGAAATGGCCATAGTAGTTTCAATGAGCTTACTCTTCATCTCTGAAATTTTGGACTGCTCGTGCTCTTTGTATTTTGAGACTGTATCAACCACAGCAACGAGTTCACTTGCATGCATCTGAATTTCTTCTTCACTTTGTTTGATTGCTTCCTGCATCTTTAGCTTAGTGTCCTGAACACAAGTATGATAAATTTTAGAAGAATTTTTAGTTCCACCTGACTTTTTCCTATCAATCAAGGATATTGCAGAGCGATGCAAAATTAAGAATTTCCCTATCAAAGGAAGGCCAGATAAATCAGAATTTTATGAATATTTCAGTATTTGCAGAAGTTAGCATGTACTTGTAACAATTATATCACCATCGAATTTCAAATTAGTCGGAAACACCAAGGTTGTATATTGTTCCAATAAATATGCAAATCAGGAGACCATACCTTCAGAATCTCTGCTGCTTCTCTTTCCAAAACATCCAAATTATGAGCCTCCATTTGAACATCATCTAGCAGCTTTTTAGCTTCTGCTGCACACCTATTGGTGTACTCCTCTGTTTCTTTCTTCGATAAGTTCACATGAGTATCCACCTGTCAGAAATAATTCAATTAGTATTAAGATGAATCAATCAATTCCTCCAGTAGAAAACTATCCAGAAGGTCAAGAAAGAACAGCAGATAAGGAATTTTGACTTGTGCAATCCAAATTAAGATTCACAATCCATTAAATGCCAGATGCTTCAGAATCAAAAGTCCACTGAGATATAAGATATAAAAGTAAACACAGAAAGAAACATTCTGGAAGCTACCAAGAAGAACCTTAGAATAGGAAACAAATATTGTCATATTCACTAATGAGTCCAAAGCTGATAGTTTAAGATGAAAAAAAAAAAAGAATTAAAGCCAAATTATATTCTCCTCAATTTGAGCAACCACAAGGTCAGTTGGTAAGCAAGGAAAAATTATGAACTAAAGTTAACGAATATGTTAAAGGTAGTTGAAGCAATGTGCCAATAAAAGCAAGGATACAGTTAAAATATGCTTGAAGGGAAAAAAAAATTGCTCATTTATTGTTTAGCTTGTATCAAATACAATAGCACCCTTTGTTGCTTTTATGACTTTGGAAAACCAGATGAATAACAGGACATAAAAGAATTTGGAAATCACCAGAAGATAAAGAAAGCTTCCCAAAACAATACGCATGAACATAACAAAAGTATATGAGGGAACTTATGAAAAAAATATCAGATTCATATCCTCTGATGCTGCCTTACCAACCAACCATTGCATTGTAGGTGTTCCAAAAACATTTTTCAAAGTACAGAGGACCTTGCTGGAAATAACAATATAAATACTCCCAAGAGTGAGGAGAAAGGGAAATGAAACAGCTGTAAGAACACCTAAGAAATATATAAAAGAACAAACATTGTGATATAATACATTAGTCAATTCATATCATTCTCAATACAATTTCATTCACTTGTATTTGGCAATTGCTCTTTGCCATTTCTATTTGGCTTTCCTTCCCAAATTACATTTTAAAAATAATCTCCCCTTCCAATTCAACAAATCAATTTTCCAATAATTACTTCCTTCAGGAATATACAGCTATAAAAAAATAATGCAATATAGATTCAAAGGAGTAGTTACTATTAAAAAACCAAGGATTTTTGGGCTGAACATAAAATAATAATAATAATAATAATAATAATAATTGGTTCTAGAATCACCCGCAAAGGATCATGCTAGAATGGGCTCAGGTATGAACATCAGGCGTGTTGCCAAAAATCTACTATGAGTATTTTTTTATTTTTTTTTCAGATTTTTCCAGTATGAACACTCATCAACCATCACCTTGACATAGCAGACAGCACAGGTACCATTATGTGAGTGAAGAGTCCAGGTAAAAATAACTCATGCCACCTAGCAATTCAACAATGGCTCTTCTATTGATGCTGATGCTGATTGGCATATCAATTACAAGTTTATAACAGTTCTCATGAAGAGAACAGTGAATTTTCATCTAGAGTTGATGCAAAAAAAGTATAATTGTACCAACACAAAGCATAATATGCCAAAAAAGCACAGGATGAGATTTATTTTCAAGAACAAAAATAAGTAGGTTGATAACACATACTTCATCAGTATGAGATTGAAGTGCAGCAGAACGATTTTTTTTGCCATCAATCTTAGCAGTCAATTCTGTTGACTCTTGTTGAAGTGAAATCAACTCTTCTAGTTTTTCCATAGAGCTTTTCTTTATGTCATCGGCAAAGGATTCAAGTCCAGGCTTAACTGTAGATTTGTAGTCAATACCCATGACTTGAGCAGGTGTAGACCCCTTTGCATTCAACAAATACTGAAAGCCATTTCCAAGCTTTAATCTAGAACCATCAAGACAGAAAGTGCATATATTACATCAGAGTTTTTTTCCCCCTCACCATACGAGGTGGAAATGGCAAAAAGTTGCCAAAATGCAATACATACACACAAAATAAACTCATATGTTTAAACATTCAAATATCATGTCGCCATTGGCCTTTAGCACCTGGACAGTGTATCAACGAATAACTCACAATTTTACTCAATAACAAAATACTTAAAATCCTCCACAATAATGTGACATAATCAACTACTAGAGTAATTTGACAACTGTTTGAACTTCATAAGGTCTACAAAAAATTAAATTTCCTCCACAATAAAAGTTATAATACAAGTTAAACGGTCAAAAAATTTAGTATTATAGTTAATTATAGCCATCCTTAGAGAACTTATGTGGCTGCAACAATGAACTCTTGAGCATCTACACCCACCTGATTGAAATTTTGGTTTCCAGGGATTAACTAGTTAACATGCCATAAAAATATTATAAATTCCTCCTATTAGCTTGATTAATTCAAAAGGCCAAATCAGAACTACAACAAGGACTGCACAACTAATTTCACACAAATGTTCATATTATCCACCATACAAATAATTTTAAGAATTTCAAAAGTATAATATGAATACAAAAAACCAAACCTCCTAACAGCCTGATTACACTCCATGGCAAATGCCTCAAGCTCCTTAAATTTATGTCCAATTGCAGCATCAACATCCCATGTTTTCTCCTCCCAAGAACTCCTTGCAATCTCTGCTTCTTCAATACCTTTCTCCACTAACTGCAACTCCCTTTTCATCCTCTCTGCATCCCTCATATTAAAAGTCTGCTCCATAACCCTTTTCTTCAACTCCTCATTCTCCTCATCAATCCTCTTCCTTTCCTCCACTTTGGCCTCCAATTCTTTCGTTTTCTCCTCTAACAACTTCTCCAAAGCCTCCATTCTCTGACTGAAGTCTGCAATCATTACATTAAACTTGTTCACATCCGCTTCCAATACACTCCTCTGCTTCTCCATCTTCTCCTTTTCTGTAGGTCCTGTTCTCATCTCCTCTGCTTTGGAACTTAGTTCATTGAAATTAGCCTCCAAATTCCTAACAATTTCAAGTACACTATCTCTTTCTTTCTCCAGTTTCTCCATGAATTCTCTATCCAATGCTTCAACTGCATCATCATCTCCACGGATAAAATTCAAATAACTATCTAATGCATACACAAGCATACCGTTATTTTCCACAAAAGAGCTTGAATTAGCCGCTAAATGCTCCTCATACATCGCAATCTGGACTAACCAGTGGATCAACGCAAGAAATGAAGGCCAATTATGAGGCGTATTAGGGGCACGAAGAGTAGATTTGTTTATCTTGAAAGGGCAATTTAGGGACTTCAAAATTACAAACAGGTCGTCTTCGAGCTTCGTCGTCGGGTATTCGAGTTGATGGAGGAGGAACTGGAGGACTTCGGTGATCTCCTTAGCGGAGGAGATAGGGTGTGTTCTTAAAGAGAGAAGAGAAGAGTGGGAAGAAAGGTAGGTGTTAATTGATCGGACGGCCGAGTTTTGGTGGGACCGGTCGGTGTACAGGTCGGCGGATCGGCCGACGCCGATGGTAGACGGTCGGCTGCTGGCAAAACTGGCATCGGAGTCACGGGAAGTGTTACCGGCAGCAATGGAGAAGGGAAATTGGCGGCGGTCTGGTGTCGGTTGTGGATTGAAGGAGTCCTTCGGACGGCGGCGAGTGTTACCCCTCATTTCTCCGGCAACGAATCGGTTTCTCTCTCTAGTGTTTGTGGTTTTGAGTGTTTTTGGCGTTTAGCTTTTTCCCGCTTAGGGAAATGAAAATTAGAAGGAAAAAAAAAAATCAGGTGAGGGAATTATACAAATATTTTCAAATTTGAAATTACGGCCCAAAATATTTGGGCTTTGAGTTCGGCCCAGAATTTTTTTGGGCTATGGGCTAGTTTTGGTTTGAATTAATTAAAGATTTGTTCTAATAAATTTTTTAGGAATTTTTTCAAAAATATCGAAAAAAATAAAATATTACATTTTTATTGATAAAAAAAAATTAAAATACTACATATCTAAAAATATTTTTTTAAAAATACTATATATCTAAAAATATTTTTTAAAAAATACGATATATACTAAATATATATTAAAAATATACTACGCATGTACTAAATATACACCTAAAATAGTAAAAATGAAAAAAAATCATAAAATTGAAAAAAAAATAAAAAAACACTATATTTATGTAATATTCCCAATTTTTTATCCCTCATCTAATATATATATATATA
>CANXYC011864450.1:0-11701 GCA_948193065.1 Aleurites moluccanus
CACTCACCTTCACCGGTTTTCAATGACTTTTCTTGTGAATATTGTTCATTAAAATTCATTTCAATAAAGTGAGTATGAAAATAAATTTCTCTGACTTTATTCTCCTTATTTTAGGCTGTCAATGCAGATTCAGTATCAGAGTTGAGGAGTGAATTGGGACACCAGTTGGCCGCCAAAAGCCGTGACCTAAAATTGAGGTCAGCTATATTTGCTATTGAGTTTTTGTCATCATATACATGCTCTTTTTGGATATTTTTCATTGTTCACTTGAACATTTTACCATTTCAACTAGTTAGCACTGAAGAGAGGTGCCATGTTATGCCTTCTTTAAGTAGTTCACCACCATTTGTCATGAATCCATCAAAATTTAGGAATAAAAGAATGGTTCACTACATATAAAAATGCCCTCAAATAATTTTGGGAAATATCTGTTAAAACCCCTAAACTCTTTATTTGACTTGTTGAACCCTTCACTTCTTATTTTTTTTCCTGTTATGTCTAGTTCCTAACATGTCAACAAGGGAGTGTGTCTGAATGTACACCATAATCTTCATAATCTTGTTGGAAGTCATTAAATTTTAAATTTAATTCAGTGTTTGTCACCATAATTAAAGAAGATTAGATAACAAAAACTTAAAGAATCTTGAAGTTCTGATACCAAACTGATGCAGGACGGGAAAGAATGTTAATATAGGTCTGAATTTGGAACTAATGAGGGTTGAGATGGGTAGAAAATGTGGTTGAAAGTTAGGTTTTGTAAGGACAATTTGGGAGGAGAAATTAAACAAGAACAAAGTATGTGGGGGTTGTTTGTACTGTGAACAGTAATGAGAATAGTAAAGTTAGGCTTCACACCTTAAGTTTTTTGGCATCAAGCTTTGGATGAATTGAGTCACACAATTCGGATAGTAACAAGATTGCACGAATAATTTTTGTTGATCGTATATATGGAGAATTAAACAAGTTCTAAATTTTTAAGAAAAATGATAACAAAACTAATATGCATCCTCTAAGGATTTGGGCTCCTAAAATATATTAGAAGGAACAATATTAATTTAAACTCATAAGGACTCTAAAATAAGATACTGAAATAAACATAAAGATTCCTTAAGACACCAAAACAACTTTTCCAGCATATCTAAAAATTACTAAAATACCCCTACTTTAAAGAAAGATAAACTTCTACAATTTTCTACATAAGTAATAGCAAAATAACACTAAATTAGCTTCTAACAAGCCAGCCCATCATCAAAGGTATGCCAAATAAGAGCTTGGGCATTTGACACGCCTTTGTAAACATGTTATCCTCTTCCGCCACTTTCTTTCCAGAGATTTTAGGATAGTTTGAGCACCAACCAACTGGGATGGAGAAGAGCATTGCTGTTTAGTTCGTTTTCATGTCAGTGTTTGTTGTCATTTATTGACTCTTTCAGTAGGATCCTTTGTTTTCCACATTTACTTCATTCTTCTTCTTGTTTGCCACATTTACTTCTTTCATTCTTCTTCTTGTTTTCCACATTTAGTTCTTTCATTCTTCTTTATTAGAACTTTTGCTTTATAAAAATAAAGAGATAATTATACCATTAATGTCAAAAGCTTTCTAATTTTGGTATTTCAATATTTGAGCTTTTATTTTATTCAATCAAGCGTACAAAGTCAGATTTACTTGCAAAAATTCTAAATGGACCATTTTACTCCAATAAACAATACACCACCTCTTTTGCTTCTTCCACTTCTCTATTACTTTCTTTATACTTTTCACTTGCAAAAATTTCATTTCTCCTCTTCCCATCTTGACCAATCTTTCTTATTCCTTTTTCTTGCATTATCTCATCAACTAAATAAACTTTTATTCTTTTTCTTTTTATTGCATTTTCTAACCAAATAATCCACTATTTTGTTTTGTTGTATTTTCTTGACAACCATGCAAGCCAAAAATGTTGGATTTGATGTTTGTCTATATGCAAGAGAAATAAGATAAATATTTTGATTTATTTGTGAAGATTGGAATTTCAACTAATTTTCAAGTGATTTGCAGGTGTAGCTTTTCAACCTTATTGATTACACAATTCCTAAAATCCATTAAAAAAATTAACATAAAACAAAATAAAGGATCAAGGTTGAAGCCATCGCAATTTAGATAAACACATAATAAACACGACATATTTCAATAATTTTCTATGGCAGTAATGATTAGAACTAAAGAGGCAAAGAATTGAATTCCCTTTAGGGTTCGGTGGACTTGGAAATGTGGAACATCAAATTGCGATTGAGAAAGCATTAGATGTAATGGCATCAGATTGTCTAAGGCCTACGAGCAATCTCTACATATTTTCATCCATGTACCTATAGTTGTCAAAGGCGCGCCTCAAGTGCAGGACGCACTGGGCGCAGGGGCCAACGCCTCTGCCTGCAAAAGGCGCATAAGAGGCGTGCGCCTTTACTGGGGTGTAAGAGGCGCGTGCTTGCAGCACATGACAAATATGTTGGTTTTTTTAAAAACTTTATTGAGATATTTCATATGATTTTTATAACAAGTGAACTTACAATAGAGCCCAATACATCCAATCACACCAATTAAAAGACAGAAGGACGAAAGAAAACTTCAATCAATGTTCATCTTTTTTCCGATAGAATTGGGGAAGAGTTAGGTTTTTTGTTTCTGCAACTCTCTCCTGACAGGTATGATTTCTCTCTATCTCCTTTTTTACACTCCTCTTCTTATCTTTTCTTCTTCTCTTCACACCCTGCCCTTTTTTTCTTTTTCCTTTTCTTCTCTGTTAGCTGTTGCCATAGTGATTTAAGGCACAAGGCGCATTTAGGAGCGAAGGAGTCCTAAAACATAGGCGCAGGCGTGCGCCTAAGTGACATGAGGTGCACTATGAATAAAAAAAATAATTTCAAATAATATTTTAATCATTCATACTTAAACTACTTAAAAATTCTAATACCATAACATAAAAAAGTCATAAACCATCAAAAATTCAAGCAACACTCTTAGTTTTGAAGTCTAAAAAAAGCCAAACAAAAGTATTAAAAGTTTCAACATAATCCTAAATCCTCTAAAATCTAAATGGGCTAAACTGAAATAACTACTACTCTCCATCAAGAGTAGCATCATCTCCATCATCATCATCACAATCATCATCATCATCATCATCATCATCATATTCATCTTTAAAGTTCTCTTCTTCATTCTTCTCATTATAGTTTTCAAAATCAATATCTTTTTCTTCCTCATCTCTAAATATGAGAGGAGTCATACCTCCTCTCAAGTTAGATGATGGTGTTTTTACCTCATCTTTAGGCCTAACACTTGAAGTAGATGCATACATAACATTTTTGCCTTTTGCTTCTCGTCCTCCCTTTCCTCCTCATCCTCCTCTAGTATTACAGGCATTATCTTCAACTCCAGTCACTCTAGCAACCGTACTTCATGTTAAATCATCATCTTCAAATACAAGTTCATCATCTTCTTTTGCTTCTTCATCCTTTTCTTTTGTTTCTTCATCTAATCTATCCATCAACCATTCATTGGCATCATCAATGTTATTCAAAGAAATGGGGTTAATGCGGTCTCGTGCATCATTGCAACGCTTCAAAGCTCGATTGTACTTTACAAACACCTCAATTGTACTTCACAAACACCGAATCATTCAATCTTTGTTGAGCAAGCCTATTTCTTTTTTTGTTATGAAGCTGAAATACATTAATATTAATAAACATCATTTTATTATGCAACAAATTATTAATTACATACTCTTCCAAACAAGTATTTAAGAAGTAGTAGCGAAAAATTATACTTTAATCACTTACATGTTCAAAAAGGCTCCAACTACATGCACAATCAGATGAACTACAAATAAGACAAAGAACTTTCATAACAAATTTTTTCAATTATGGAGCTAAAGGTTCATAAGACATCCACCACTCAACTATTCATAGTAGACTAAATGAATGTATGTTAGATTGATACTCTAGTAAATGTCATTCAATACATAATAAATCACTCAAGTTCAAAATTCATTAACGTAGTAAATGTCAATTAATACATAATAAATCACTCAAGTTCAAAATTCATTAACTTGGAGATTTTTTTTTTTATGTCTTACAGCTAAAGAAAATCTAAATATGCCTTGTGCATTTCGATACATAGTCAATTGCCCAATAATTTGGTCTTGCTTTTCATGGCCTGCAATCAACTTTTCTAAAGCCGCATATAAACCATTCATAACCTCTCCATCATCAAATACGACATTGTTTGAGTAGAAAAATTTAGCATTCAAATAATGCCCTACTGCAAATAAATGTCGATGGAGTTGACATTCCCACCTATTATCTATAATTTTAAAGACTTTCTTATACTTCTCTTCATTTCATTGAAGGACTTTGCAATTGCTTCTTTAACCCTATACATAATTTCGTAAATATATCTCATAGTTGGTTTTTTCTCACCATCAACCAATCTGAGCAATATACATAATGCTAGTCCAAAATCTAGGCATCGTAATGATACTAGCTGTTTTTTTCCAAAAAACTCTTTTAATCACTTACTTTTTGTCCAATCCTTAGAAGTAAACATATTTCTCAAATTATGCTTCAAGTTATGTATCCGTTGTAGTGTGAGAAAAACATTAGTATATCTTGTGACTTAGTATATCTTGTGATACCTAGCCTAATAAGCTCTTTATGTCCAGTGAATTATCTTAGCATATTCACCACCCCAGTTAAACATAAATATATGCATTCAAACTCACAACCCTTTTCAATGTTCTGTGAATGCTAGACATTTTCCTTATATCCTCCAACATAAAATCAAGATAATGGGCAGCAGATGGAGTTCAATATAAATGCGGCTTTTTTGCTTGTAATAATTTTCCTATCAAAGTTAAAACATGACTAACTCAAGTATATAAGACATTATTAGTATTGCACATGCATATGTAATTTTTTTAGCAAAGTAGCATAGTAAGAATTTCTTATCTGCAAGCATATTAGAAGCAGCATTGTCAGTGAATCTGAATAACTTTCTTTTTCCCAACACTTTCTACTAGACCATCAAGTATTTCAAACATCTTTTTTCCCATCTTCGAATATTCAAAAGTATCAACAGATTCAAGAAAAACAATTCCCTTGCGAAAATTTACTAAAAAATTGATCAGTCCTATTCTTCTTATCAGCCCAACCATTTGACATTATAGAATAACCATATTTGGCTCACCCCTCTTCATAAGCTTTCATTTGCAAACTTCACATTCGAAAATTCGTTATTTAAAAAGGGAACTTGCATCTTATAGTAATTAGGTAGTTTCATGCCAATACCATATTGTCCAATTGATTCAATCATCATCTTAGAACTTGGATATTGACGAAATTAAAAGGAATTGCCGCCTCATACATCCATCGTGTTATATATCTACAAGCTTTCTCTCTTAATTCCTTTTTGCATGCCTCATTGATGATGGTTTGATTCATCTTTGATTGTTTCTTACTTTGCACAACATTTTATACATTAGATGTGAAATTTACGTCTATTGGACCTTTTTGTTTTGGCCTTTTTCTCACATTTTTAGACTTGATGATTCATTCATTTGAGCTCAACTTTGCAACGTCATCTTCTCGCTCATCATTACCATAAGTCTCAATATCATCTAAGTTTGGAAATGCATTACTCTCAAGATTACATGTTGCAACCATTTCTTCACGTATATGGGAAGCAAATTTGTTGCACGTTGTGGCATTTCGATATACTACAACAATGTTGCTTTGCTTGATAAATTTCACCTAGTTACCATGAGATGCAAATTCCTTTTTTAAATAAGTAATTTTCGGATGTGAAGTTTGCAATGAAGGCTTATGAAGAGAAATGAGCAAAATATGATTATTCTATAATGTCAAATGGTTGGATTGATAAGAATATTAGGACTTTGATCAATTTTTTAGTAAATTCTCTCAAGAAAACTGTTTTTCTTAAATCTGTTGATGCTTCTGAATATACGAAGACGGGAGAAAAAATGTTTGAATTACTTGAGTCTAGTAGAGTGTGTTGGGGAAAATAATGTTGTTTAGATTGTCACTGACAATACTACTTATAATATGCTTGCAGGTAAGAAATTATAATTCTAGTACTTTGCTGAAATTCTAGTACTTTGCTTAGAAAAATTATGTATGAATGTACAATGCTAATAATGTATTATATAGTTATGTTAGTCATGTTTTAACTTTGAATAAAAAATTACTAGAAGCAAAAAGGCTGCATTTATATTGGATTCCATATCCTGCTTATTTTCTTGATTTTATGTTGGATGATAAAGGGAAGATGTCTAGTATTTACAAGACATTGAAAATGGTTGAGTTTGAATGCTTATATTTATGTTCGACCGAGGATGGTAAACATGCTAAGGCAATTCATTGGACATAAAGAGCTTGTTAGATCAGGTGTTACAAGATTGCTACTGCTTTTCTCATGCTTCAACGCATATATAAATTGAAATATAATTTGAGAAAAATGTTTATTTCTGATAATTGTACAAAAAGTAAGTGTTCAAAAGAGTCTTCTAGAAAAAGAGCAGCTAGTATTATTATGATGCATAGATTTTGGACTAGCATTGTATATATTTTGAAATTATTTAGTCCTCTAGTTCGTATAGTCAAATTTGTTGATAGTGAGAAAAAAACCAACAATGAAATATATTTATGAGACTATGGACAAGACTAAAAAAATTATTGCAAAGTCCTTGAATGAAATTGAAGAGAAGTGTAAGAAAGTCTTTAAAATTATAGATAATAGGTGAAAATGTCAACTCTATCGACTTATACATGCAGTTTTTTTTACTCTTCAATGCATACATAAATTGAAGTATAATTTGAGAAAAATGTTTACTTTTGAAAATTGGACAAAAATTGAGCGGTCAAAAGAGTCTTCTGGAAAAAGAGCAACTAGTATTATTATGATGCCTAGATTTTGGACTAGCATTGTGTATATTTTGAAGTTATTTGATCCTCTAGTTCGTATACTCAGATTTGTTGTTGGTGAGAAAAAAAATTAGCAATAGTATATATTTATGAAACTATGGATAGAACTAAAGAAACAATTGCAAAGTTCTTGAATGAAATTGAAGAGAAGTATAAGGAAGTCTTTAAAATTATAAATAATAGATGAAAATGTCAAATTCATCGACCTTTACATGTAGCTTTTCTCACGCTTCAACGCATATATAAATTGAAGCATAATTTGAGAAAAATGTTTACTTCTGAGAATTGGACAAAATGTATCTTCTGGAAAAAGTGTAGTTAGTATTATTATGATGCCTAGATTTTGGACTAGCATTGTGTATATTTTGAAGTTATTTGGTCCTATAGTTCGTATACTCATATTTGTTGATGGTAAGAAAAAACCAGCAATGAGATATATTTATGAAGCTATGGATAGAACTAAAGAAGCAATTGAAAGTCCTTGAATGAAATTGAAGAGAAGTATAAGGAAGTATTTAAAATTATAGATAATAGGTGAAAATGTCAACTCCATTGACCTTTACATGCAATAGGACATTATTTGAATCCTGAATTTTTCTACTTTAAAGATGACATATTTGATGATGAAGAGGTTATGAAGGGTCTATATACAGCTTTAGAAAAGTTGGTTGTAGGCCATGAAGAAAAAGACCAAATTATTGAGCAATTGACTATGTATCGAAATACATAAGGCATATTTGGATCTTCTTTAGTGGTAAGACATGGAAAGACAAAATCTTCATGTTAATAAGTTTTGTATTTGAATGATTTATTACATATTGATTGACATTTACTATAGCTTCAATCTAACACATTCATTTAATCTATTATGAATACCTGAATGGTGGATATCTTATGAATCTTCAACTTTACAATTGAAAAAATTTGTTGTGAAAGTTCTTAGTCTTACTTGTAATACATCTGGTTGTGAGGGTAATTGTAGTACTTTTGAACATATAGGTGATTAATGTGTAATATTTTGTTACTTCTTCTTAAATACTTGTTTGGAAGAGTAGGTAATTAATAATGTTGAATAACAAAATGATGCTTGTTAGCATTAATATATTGCAGCTTCATAGCAAAAAGAGAAATTGACTTGCTTAACAAAAACGGAATGTTTTGGTTTTTGTGAAGTGTAATCGAGCTTTGAAGTGTTGATATAATGCACGTTACCGCATTGACCCTATTTCTTTGAACGACATTGATGATGCTAATGAATAGTTGATGAATAGATTAGATGAAGCAGCAGAAGAATATGATGCACTTGTGTTTGAAGATGATGTTTTAACGTAGAGTGCGGTTGCTAGAACGACTAGAATTGAATAGAATGCTTATAATACTAGAGGAGGAGGAGGAGGAGCAAAAGGCAAATATGTCATATATGCATTTACTTTAAGTGCTAGACCTAAAGGTAAGGCAAAAACATTATCTTCTAACTTGAGAGGAGGCATGACTCCTCTCATACTTTGAGATGAAGAAGAAAAAGAGATTGACTTTGAATCCTATAATGAGAAGGATGAAGAATAGAACCTTGAAGATGAATATGATGATGATGATGAAGATGATGCTACCCTTGATATAGAGTAGTTGTTATTGCAATTTAGTCCATTTAGATTTTAATGGATTTAGGATTATGTTGAGATTTTTAATGCTTATATTTGTTTTTTTTTTTTTTAACTTTAAAACTAAGAGTGTTACTAGAATTTTTGATGATTTATGACTTTTTTTATTTAGAATTTTTAAATAGTTTATTTTACAAGTATGATTGATTAAAATATTATTTGAAAATATTTTTTATTCGTAGTGTGCTTTATGTTACTCAGGCGCGTGCTTGCACCTAGGATCTAGGATCCCTTTGTGCCTAAATGCACCTTGCGCCATTAATTACTATGCATGTACCTCTCTTGCCACTAGCTCACAACCAAGCCATGAGAAATGGGAAGATGGCATAGAGTAAAAGAGGTCCATGGAATTGTGGTTTGATTTGATTGCTGGGTCTCACCGGCACTTTGAATTAATAAAAAAAAAAATTCTGTTGAAATTAAGAAATTCCTTGTTAGACAATAGGGGTGCTTTAGGATATGAGCTAACTACAACTTCATATAAGATGTTTCTCTGATTGGATGAGTGAAATTGACTCGGCTACTTTTTAATTGTTCTACTATGTTCAACTCTAATTTCAACCCTTTTTGGTGAATACAAATTTGATTTTCAGCCTACATATGAAAGTTTGTTGCTTGACTTTGCATGTCTTGGCACTTTGTTGAGATTTATTATTGCTTTTCTTTGTCCTTGAGACGAGAGGGCAAGCCTCGGTGCAACTGGTAAAGTTATAGTTTTGGTAATATGTAGACCATGAGTTCGAGATGTGGAAATAGCCTCTTTATAAAAATGCAAGGGAAAGGCTGTGTACTATTGTGCCCATCCTTCCCCTACTCCCACACTAACTGGGGAGCACTTTGTGAACGGAGTGAGCTTTTATTTATTGTCGTTGAGTTGTAATTTTTCATAATCATCCATTACATAGCTTGTTAGTGTTTTTGGTCATCATAGGGAAATTGGAGCTGTTGTATACAGAGTTCAGGAGGTTAAAAATGACCAGTTGAAAATTAGCTTAAGAAGTTTGGGCAGTGAAGACACAACACCCATTTCACAGGTGATTAGTGGTTTTATATTTAATTTTCTATTCTAATATGCTCCTTCCATTAACAAGTCCAAGTTTACTGGTAGTGGCCTAAAGTGCTGACTTATATGGCTTGTTTGCAGGAATTTGGTGGTGGTGGTCATCAAAACGCCAGTTCTTTCATTATAAGTTTTACAGAATTTGAGAAGTGGAAAGTCAGGCAAAATTGTATTTCAAAAATTTGCAGAAACTAAAATTAAAAAATAAGTAATACTTGGGGCGTATTTATGACAATCTTTAAGGATAGTTTTGCCTGTATATGTAGTGAATAAAAGGTCATTTCCATGAATTAGTTTTCAATAGTTATATCACAATGCATGGACAGGTGGATATTTCATGCCATTATAATATTTGAATAATGTACGTTTAAAATTATTTAATTAATTAAAGTTGAATCTCTCGTGCGTAGTCCAACTAGTTTTAGATGCAACGGTTAATTAAAAGAGTTACTCGTTTCCTAATATTTTCTTTTAATAAAGACTATTAATAGGCAAATTTTCTTTTCAAGTTAAATTCAATATTATATGTTTCGGTTTAAGTATATTTATATTTAATCACATTATTTTAGAATGATTAATGCGATCATATTAAAAGCAAATTAACAAAAAATATATATAAATTTTTAATATAATACCAAAGTAAATGTGAGATATTATTTAGGGAAAAGTACAAAAAACAATATTGTGATTTAACGTTTTTCTGCCAAAGCCTTTGGTATTTTTTGACATTTTGACATAATATAAATTTGAAAAATATTTTTCTCTAATATGAAATTTCACTATGCACTTCAGGATCCACTTTTGAATTAAAATTTAATTTTAATTAATTATAAAATTTCAAAATAATTTTAATATAAAAAATAAAATATAATAAAATTTTAAAGAATAAAAAATCTCAAAGCTCAAATTCTATTCATGTGAATTTTTTTGAAAAGTCTAGGATTGAAATTAAAATTAAAATTTTTGTTATGAAAAATAAAGAAAACAAGAACAAGAATAAGAATGTAGAAGAGTGAGTATTTTATTATCTTTTTGGTATGTTCTACAAAATAGTAGGAATCTCCTATTTATAGGGTTTATTTTTACTATAAGTTATAAGATATAAATTCACCATAAATTAAATCTTATAAATGACATATAAAACTAAACATAATGTACCAAATAAATATACCAAGTAATGAGGTAGTGGGATAGGACATCAATGCACCAAATAAATATATTAAGTAATGGGGTAGTGGGATAGGACATCAATGCACCAAATAAATATATTAAGTAATGGGATAGTGGGATAGTTAAAAGGACATCCATATTATATATATTTATAATACTCCCACTTAGATGTTCATTTTGCAAAGACTGCCTCATTAAAAACCTTTACCAAGGAAAATCCAATGGGACAAAACCTTTGGTTAAGGAAAAAAGAGTACAGTGTTAAATTCTCCCTAATTGCAATATCACTGAAAATCTTTAAGGCGTCGCATGTTAATATTATGGACTAATTTCTTAAAAGTTGCAGTAGGTAATGCCTTAGTGAATAAATCTGCTAGATTATTACTTGAACGAATTTGTTGAATATTAATTTCACTATTCTTTTGAAGATCATGTGTAAAGAAAAATTTTGGTGAAATATGTTTTATTCTGTTACCTTTAATATTAGACTATTTGAAAAAGGAATTTGAAATGAAAGATTTAGGAAAAATAAATTTTTGTTTCAGTTTATAAATTGAACATTTAGCAAAATGAATTTTTATTCATCAGTCAACATATACACAAAAAGTACTTCAACGTTTTTATATGGACAAAACACATTCTTTATATAGAAAACAATATGATTTATCAAAACAATAATTAATATTTATAATTCATTAAGATGGTGACATAAATAAATAAGAGATATTAAATTAAAATATTAAGAGTAGAAGAACTTACATGGAAGAGAATCGTGCTGATAACGTGTTATAAAAAATAAAGAAAATAAAAACAAGAATAAGTATAAGAATAAGAA
>CANXYC011864634.1:0-28953 GCA_948193065.1 Aleurites moluccanus
TAGCAACAGGGCATGCTCCTTAAATAGAGGAGATGCTGCCCGATTTTTTCTTGAATTGTTTAAGCTATATTAAGCTTATTTGTGTATGCATGCCATATAGAATAGTTTATGGGTTCTTCGTGGTATTGGTAGCATAAGCATTACCCGTACCCTAGGACCGTCATGGCTCCTAAGTTGGGCTGTGACACCTATATATAGGCTTTACAAGGCTAAACAATAAAGACAATAGCTGAAAATGACAAGCAATCCCGATTTGGCAAAACAAACACATGCTTTCACCCTGTTTAGCCAAATTGGGTAAAAAGCAAGGAAAGAAATAAAGACATGTGAACTTGTCTCTTTTGCCTCAAAATTCAGAATTCTCTCTTGTTTCTCTTAGCTTTTCATGTGACAAGGAGTGAATATGGGCCAAATAACCTTTAAGCATCCCAAAAACCCAATTTCAAGATCCATTCTCTAACCACTTCATGTATGGGCTGGATTAGGCTTGGATTAAGAGGTATTGGGCTCCCTCTTCTTGCTTGATCAAATTGAGCCCAAAGGTATATGGATATGGCTCAAATAGGCTTGTGACATGGACTGAAATCATGGGCTTCTCTCTTGAGGTAAGGGATGGGCTTTTATGTCCAATGCATAAGCTTGAGAGATCCGAACTTGAGTGTTCTTTGGGTGAGGTTGGAGTTGATGTTAGAGGCAATACATCATTGATTGTGCTTGAAGCTACATATTTGGACATTTTCTTCACATTTTGCTTAGGATTTGATGAAATTGGAAACGGCAAGATCATCTCTTGAATTTGAACATGAAGGGACATGTCAATGCACCTTTGATATACATCATTAAGATGGATGTGTGGTTATACTAAAATGGATAAGATTCGTAATATAAGTATTAAACATAAAGTGGAAGTTGCATCGATTGAGGATAAGATGATAGAATGAAAATTAAGATGGTTTGGACAAGTGAAACAGAGACTTAGGAGATTTCGGTTAGGAAGATTGAACACATTATAATAGAAGAGAGAAAGAAATGTAAAAGTAAATCTAAATTAACTTGGACGAGAGAAGTATAATATTATTTAGATATACTTCAATTAGTAGAAAATCTCTTAAAATTATTTGGAATATAAATAAATAATTCATATAACTGACCCAGTTAATTTTGAAATTAAAACTGAGTTGAGTTGTTTCTAGCTTGAATTTCCAATTTATTAACTCTCCCGTTTCTTATTCAATTTCGGTTCTTTGTCTGGGGTTTGTTCTTCCTTCCCCACCCCCGCTAACTCTTAACAATATTCTTCTTCAACACCAATTTCATGATTAATGCTGACTCCCTTGGCTATTTGATTTTTGTTATTCAATTTAGATTTTATTTTCATTTTACATTAAAATTTTGGGTGACAAAAATGTAGATATTATCAATAGTGTTGGGTGCTTGTATTGTACAGATCATAAGAATGAAAACTGAAAGCTACTTGCACTTCAGCCAGAGAATCAATGGAGTTATTCTCCTTCAATGTGGATTTTTATATGTCGAATATATTATATCTTTAAAATTGAAATAAATTCTATAAAAGTTATTAATTTTTAATAAAAATGGTTGTTACATATATATACAAATACAAATAAATTTTGCATTCAAGATGATTGATAAAACTGTCAAATTTTTTTGTTCAAATATAAATTGGCTCAATATAGTTTTCCATCATAAAAACCAAACAGAATTAAAAAAATCAAAATTTATATTTCTGAAAATTAAGTTTAAAATAACCGAACTGGAAAACTGAATTATGTCAATCCAATTGATTTTTTATTTTAGCCAGTCATCACTCCTACCCTTTGTATCCATAACCAATCCAATTGCATCCCCCTTCTGAGATGGTTTCATGCAATGTCCAAACTAGTTTACAACAATTATCTTCTACTTTACAACATTTTTGGGTTATAGATGCTAAAGATTATCTTCTACTTTACAACAAATCAAACAACTATTATATCAATAGCTCACATGGAAGGATCATCAAGCCTTGACTACTAGCCTAAATTTAATCAAAACAAGTGGCTTTTCTTCTGTTCTAAAGCTCTTCAACTATCAAAGAATCCAGGGCCTGCCTTTGAAAGAAGTTCCTTGCCAGCATCCTTTCCCATCATTATCATATCATCAAAAGCATATGGGCCTTTCCTAGAAGTTTCAAGTACTGGAATACAGCAAAATATTGGTAAAGGCCAAAACTTGAATGCCATAAAAGAGCAAAAATGGTTAGAGAAACACATAATCATACCTCGGGTTCCATCAGGAGAAGCCACAAGCCCCTTGAATATGCAATCACCATTTTCATCTTTGCAAGCATATCCAGCAATTGGAGTGCGGCATGACCCGTCCAAGGTTTCAAGAAAGGTTCTCTCACAAGCAACTGCTAGCCTTGTGTCCTCATGGTTCAACGAAGCTAGGTAATTAACCTGCAAATAGGTAACTTTTCTTTCTTCAAAAATAAAAGTAAAAGATCTTTAATTGGCCAAACTGAAGAGATTATGTAGAAAATTTTTGGCAATAAATTGATCAAAGAGAGTGAACAAAAATATTAGCAATTGCACAAAACAATACTCAGTGGATGAATGTTGTTCTAATTCACATGAGAATCACGGTAATTCATGAGATATAGTCAAGGTTTTCAAATTTGCTATGGTTTTTGAACTGACAAAAGCAAAGAATCATGAATCAAAAGTTCAACTAGAGGTAAACCGGGATTGAACCAAAAATTATATTCAATTAATATTAAATATTATGTAAAACAAATAAAATTAATAATTATTTATCTAAAATAATAAGTAAATTAAAAAAATATATTATAATTAGTAAAAAATTATTAGCATTCTTGATATAACAAATTTTCTTTTAACAAGTAATTTAAAAATGTTATTAGAGCTTGAAATTGTAAGATGATAATTTTGCATGATAGAGTAAATAGTTAAAATTTAAAAGCATAATAAATTTATTTATTCAATAAAAATTAGAGAAATTTTGATATATCTTGTACAATATAAATTAATTTCCACCATTGAAAACTGGAGTGATAAAGTATTATTATGTCAATTTAGATAAATAACATTTGTGAAATAATGCTAACAATTTGTCAATTAGTTCAAATAGCTGACACTTGCACTCAATGTTCCCCACATCATGGGTTTGAGGCTCATTTTCCTCCAACTTAAAGAATTTTTCAAGTTCTATAGGTTGCTGCAGCTAATTGCTACATCACTTGCTACACCCTACCCACTGAACTGGGACCAAGTCAATCAGTTTGCCAATTATATGGCTAATTCTTGCGAGTGAAAACTGGTTTATCTATAAACGAGGTACTACACTTGACCGGGACAGCTCTTAGGCTGGTTCACAATTAAACCAGTTTGACCAGCCAGTCCAGTTCTGATAATGTTAGATATAATTTTAAGCATAGAAAAATTGACTGCTTTCTGTCCTTCAAGGTTCCATTATTACAACAAATGTAATAGCATCTAATAAACTAGCCAACCAGTGCAAAGTACAAGCCAACAATTGCAAAGATGAGAATTTCATCCCCGTGAATAATATGATGCTAACGCTACTCATCTCCTGTTGGATAAGAATTTGGCACAATAATTAGCCAAATTTTTATTGTTTATAGCAAAACTCCCAAAATTCTCACACAGCATTCCTCAACTTGACACTAATGCACATTATTTTTCTTAAATTTTAATTTGTAACTTAAAAATCACTTGTGTCTATTTGAATAAACATTAACTAATGCCATTGATGCCTTATTCCAGCAAGCCTAGCCAGAACACTGATGCAGACTCAAGTCAGCATTTTAAATATTTTTTTATTTCAATACTTGTAACAAATGCAGTCAATTTTCTCTCCTATAATCATGTTCTCTCTTCTTTGGCATAATATTTTTGTCTCCAAACTATCTTGGCAAATCTGTCACCACCAAGAGTGAAAGAGAGAGAAAACTTGAATTTGAGATGGAAAAGGGCTGGGCATGGATAATATTCTTTAAAACCATTGGTGGTGCCCTAATTTCATTCTAACGAATATCCTCCATCATTGAAGACTAAAGAGACAAGTTCCTAGAATCTTGAAACTCTGATACTAAAATGATGTAGGATGGTTGGAGGATTGGATACAAAGGCCGAATTTTTGGGTTTCTATGAAGGCTATAATAATTATAAATTTGGGCAGGTTACTAGGATTTGTGAAAAAAAAAATGGGGTTCAAAAACAAAATCAAGCAAAAAAAAAAAAGGAGAATTATGGAGGCCGTTTGCAATGTTGTAAGGCACTATGAACGTACCCATGAACAATAAATTAAAGATATAATTTAAGCTTCACATTTAAATTTCCTTAGGCATCACAATCAATGTCCCATGACATCACATTTAGGGTTGAATTGCATCAGATAACTCGGAAAAAAAATAATTGCTAATATTTTATTTAGTAAAAAACTAATTTATAAGAAATACAAGCATAGGTATTTATAGCTACTTAAACTAGTTCTACTCAACTCAACTCGTCAGCTATATGGATTATTTGTTTCCATTACAAACATTTTTTTAGCGATGTCTTCTAATAGTTGCAATGCATTTAGATCATATTATATTCCTCTCCTCCAAATTAGTTTAAATATACCTCTTCCTTTCTTTTCTTCCTCTATCATAATGTATTAAACCTTCTTAATTGGAATCTCCCTACGTCTCCACTTCATGTGCCTAAACTGTCTTAATCTCCATTCTTTCATCTTGTTCATAATTATGCGACTCCCACTTTATTTATAATACTTTTATTACATATTTTATCCATTTTAATATGACTATATATACATCTTAGCATCTTCATCTCAGCCACACTCACCTTCAGTACATGTTGTTCTTTTATTGTTCAACACTCACTACCATATAACATAGCCAACCGAATAGACATACAATAGAATTTTTCTTTCAATTTATTAGGAATCTTATGGTCACATAGGACTCATGTGACAAGCTTCCACTTTCACTACCCAGCTTTTATCCTATGACTAACATCATTTTCACAACCTCCATCTCGTTGGAAATTTGAGTTTAAATATTTAAAATGGGTGCTTTGAAACGATTCCACTCCATTCAAGTTAACTCTCTCATTATCTCAACTAATCTAAATTGTCTTAGAAAATAAATCCTAATATTTAAAAGTAATGTCAACAAAATATTTATTGAAATAGAAATATAAATAAAACTCTAGAAAACTAGTAATTACTCTATAATTTTCCTAATTAACCTTATGTTGAATTTGGGCAACAATTCTAAGCTTCTTGCATCCTTGTATTTGAATTTTCTTGAATTCCTGTTATGTATCATATATGTTGATGTATCAAGGTACAATTGCAGAAGCCCTTCAAATAATATGGAAATAATCATGTCCAATATATTTACCAGTAGCACATTATATTCACCAAGTATCAGTATTAATGCATATCCAATGGCATACTAAGGACACATTGTTAGCTGTAAAAATTATCACCATGCATGTAATTAGACTAGAGGTAAACAAGATACTACGCACCATCTTATCATCATTGCTTCGACAGGCAATTCCTATTGCTCCTTGAGCGACCGCTGGTAGCATGTCGTCGATTGAAAGAACTGAAGTCACATTTTCCGTCATGTTTAAACGTTTAAGTCCAGCTAATGCCAATAGTGTTGCTTGAACCATCCCTTCATTGAGTTTTCTCAGCCGTGTCTGAACATTCCCACGAAAATTCTCTAGAACCTGCCTTATCAAATTAACTATAAGCATAAAGAAGAAGCAATGGAAAGATATCACTAACCAAGAATACCATAAAACCATGAGATTGTTATTAAAAGAATATGAAAACCATCTTAGCAATCTTGCTTTTATTTACACATTGAACATCCTAGATTACAAGTATCTCAGTGATGGACCTTTGCCCAAATCATCTTTGCATTAGAGATAAATTTTAATCAATCTTGAAAAGGTTCATAATTGCTTGAGGTATGGGTGGTTGTATGTTGCTATCATAAATGGACCACAGTCTACAAACAACAATGCCATTCTAGCTTCTTAATGGAAGTTCAATGCTTAAATTTTTTACTTTGTATCTCCTTATTTTTCAAAACCCTTTTCTCTCAACAATACCTCACAACTCAGACCAAACAAGTTTTGAATGTGAGTTGTTGATATGATCCCAAGTAGGGTCTTGTACATATCAGATTTGGATCAATCTTATCTAATTAGTTTTAGATGAGTTGTATATTTTATATTAAAATTAAATATATTAGTTGGGTTGTATATTTTATATTAAAATTAAATATATTAGTGAGTTTTGAGCCTGTTTTGTATTAACTTATAGCCCAAAATTAATTTAGGTTTTATTTTTATCTTATTTAGAAACTTATCCTTATCTAAGAATGTTATCTTTATCTAGAAAATTATTCTTATCTAGGAAGATTATCCTTATCTACAAAATTTATTTTATTTAGGAAGTTAAAGTTAGGATTTTTATGTAAGCTAGTCATTATAAATACCTAACTATTTATGTAAATAAAAAAAAAATTCAGAATTTTGATTAATATAAATTTTGTGAGAAAATTCTCTTAATTTTGGTTCTTGCTAAGAATCGTTTTGAACTTATTAAAGCTAACCACTTTATGGCGTTCATCAATTATACCAAAGTTATCTAGCACAGGTTGCTATTGAGTCGAGATTTTCTTATTCAAATCTGATTTGGCTTTCCAAGGGGTCGCATACTATGCATAAAGGTGTTGGGTCTCAAAACAAGTCGATTGGGGTTCACATCAGTTTAGTATCAGAGCTTAAGCTCTAAATCAGATTTGTCTATCTTTATTTTATCTTGTTATTATGTTTTCTTGTTTTCGTTTCTTTCTATTTGTTTCCGTTTCTTCCGTTCCTTTTCGTTTGTATTCGTTCTTTTTTTTTTCGTTTTGTCTCTTACTCATTTAAGTCATAAATTAAAAAAAAAAACAAAAATAATTTTCCTTTATTTATTTTCTGTTTCTATTTGTTTTCGTATTTTTTTCGTACCTTTTCGTTTGTTATCATAAATTATTTAAAAAAAAAAAAAAGACACGAGTGAACTTGAATGCTCTCAATATGAAACACTAAGAGAATGAAGTGAGGTATTCTTTTACTTTTCTAACAATCTTTGCAACTAATCACAATGAATAGCAAAACCAAGAACACTCAAGCAATTGACATTGTCTCTAAATTGGAGGCCCTTGAAAAACACTTTCAACCATGAACTTGCACTTTAGAAAAATGAGAGATGTAATGGAGAGGCTAGAAGGATCGTTCTCAAAGAGGCAAAATCCAAATGCTCCAAATGCACCAAGGAAAGCAATGAAATCTAAAGAGGAGTTGCTCAAGGAATATTATAGGAGAGTTTTTGAGGAAACTAATGAAGAACGTGAGATGTGAAAAGCCGAGCAAAGAGTTAAACGTCAAAAAAAGAAAACTGAAGAGAAAGCGGCATCAAATTCATTAATAGAGCAACCTAAAAATGAGATTAAGAGTGGTGAGATAGAAAGCATAATAATCTACCCCATCGAGATCATTTGTGAATCGGATTGGGTAGATGAAAAAATTGAAGAAAATAAGACTCAATCAATAAAAATTGTTCGTGAAGAAATTCCAGCAATTGAAACTCATCAAGAAATCTCAGAAGGAGCAAAGGAGAATGACGGAGTAAAGGAGAATGATTTAGTTCATAAAAATAAAAATAATGCGGAATTTGTGGATTTTATTTTGCCTAATGATTTCTTTGATATTTCTTCAATAAATTCTCAGATTTTTCAAACACTTCATTTGCTATGAGTCATCAAGGAGAAAAATTGGCAAATTTGTGTGTTATTATTATTACTTCAGTTCTTCAAAGTTAGAGGACGAGTTTTCTCCAACAAAGAACGAATAACACTTACAAGGGAAGTTTCAAATTTCAATGATACCATGGCACATGATTCGAGGACGAATCATTTCTTAAGAAAGGGGGAATGATATGATCCCAAATAGGGTCTTGTACATATTAAATTTTGATCAATCTTATCTAATTATTTTTAGTTGGGTTGCATATTTTATATTAAAATTAAGTATATTAGTTGGATTGCATATTTTATATTAAAATTAAGTATATTAGTGAGTTTTGGGCATGTTTTGTATTAGCTTATAGCCCAAAATTAATTTAAATTTTATTTTTAACTCATTTAGAAACTTATCCTTATCTAGGAAGGTTATCCTTACCTAGGAAATTTTTTTATCTAGGAAATTTTTTTATCTAGGAAGATTATCCTTATCTAAGAATATTATTCTTATTTAGAAAATTTATTTTACCTAGGAAGTTAAAGTTAGACTTTTCATGTAAGCTAGTCATTATAAATACCTAGCTATTTATGTAAATAAAAAAAAACTTCAGGATTTTGATTAATATAAATTTTGTGAGAAAATTCTCTCAATTTTGGTTCTTACTAAGAATCGTTTTGAACTTATCAAAACTAACCACTTTGTGGCGTTCATCAATTATACCAAGGTTCTCTAGCACAGGTTGCTATTGGATCGGAGTTTTCTTGTTCAAATCTGATTTGGCTTTCCAAGGAGTTGCATACCATGCGTAAAGGTGTTGGGTCTCAAAACAAGTCGGTTGGAGTTCGCATCAGGTGTCCTTATTTAAGCAATTGAATTTTGAAACTTCCAGGTAACATTTATATGCTTGATTCCATGATTAGTTCCACTCCAATCCGCAACAATTTTATTTTCATTACATACTTAAACAAATTCAAAGCAAAATGAAGTGATATTAAAAACAATCAAAATGACTGCCATGAATTTAACAAGTAACAAAAAGAAAAAAATAAAAAGCCTAAAAAGGAAGCTTTTGTTATCTTATTACATAGAACATGCAGAAAATTCTTAATGTAATCTTTTGATATAGTTTGTGGCTTTTAGCAAGCCCTATTAATATCAATCTTTGAACACGTAAAAAGTTTCTAAAAGAATCAAAAGTCATTTAGCATAAAATATAAGAGAGAAGGATAAAAATCATGCTAGAACAATAGCATTTTTCACTTGATCTGTACATAATACTAAATAACAGCCATACTGAGAATAATGATATGGAAAGCAAAAATCAATAATGTAGTGCCATTAAATAAGAGTAGCAGCTGATATTTAATTCCATGAACAGTTTCTAAGTGCAGGATGCCACTGCAATGACACATTCAAATGCCAAGATAATGTGCGATAAATTTACAAAATATGGTTTTATAGATATATGAACTGGGTTTCCAGGCAAAGAGAATCAGAAGAAATTCCTTGCCACGGTCATAGCAGAATGATATTAAAAACGTCATGAAATATGCTTACATTGAATGATGGATATCTGTGGAGTATCTGTGACTTTCTTCTGAGGGAAGCAGTGCCAATGACACTACCAGCAGGAAGCTCAGCCAGTGAAGATGTGCTCAAGGAAATAAATGCATCTCTAACATCTTCTCGTTGCAGGTTGCAAGGAAGGATTGTCTTCTCTGGTAAATATGTAGGGACATCTTTCATCGAATGGACTGCAATGTCAATTTCACCATTTATCAGTGCCTCATCTATTTCTTTTGTAAACAATCCTTTCCCACCTATATCTGCAAGTGGCTGACTTAATATTTTATCTCCTGTTGTCTTTATTATAACAATTTCAATAGCCCCTTCTTCAGCAAGCTCTGAATGCGTCGCCTTGAGTTTGTCTCGTGTCTCATAAGCCTGAGCAAGTGCTAGTGGGCTGTCACGCATGCAGGAAGAAAATCAAGATCCAAAAAATATGGCACAAAAATTAGGAGGGGGCAAATGTGTAACCCAGATTCAAAATGAAACAATTAGATTTTATTTGCTATTAAAAGAAAATAAGTCCACTACTTAAAGATACCATTATTTATCGTTTCATAAAATCTTCTGTACTTTCTATATGGTGGTGAAGATTTTTATCCAGGTTAGTCTAATCGATTTATGTGCATGAACGCATATTTAGCAGAAATTAAAACCTATATCAGTTCACTATTCAGACAAGCAAATTGTTGCCCATTCACCTTTGATATGTTCTAAATCAAAATTGCAGAATGTATCTACTTGAACAACATTGTGAAAAATGAATATTTTGAATAGAACCAATTACATTAAATAAAAGAGAATTAGCCCAGAGATAAGAGAACAAAAGATTTGAAGCACAATAACCGAAATCATTGAGAAATCCAAGAATAAAAATAAAAGTAAATTATGAAAGCAATAGTAATACTAATACATATATAGCTACAGTGTTTAAATTAAGGAGAAACTATGGTGAAAATAAGATATGATTTAATGAACTAGAAGTCATAAAGAGAAGGAAGAACATTTAAATTAAAAAAATTAAAAAAGAAAAAAAGAAAAAAAAAAAAAATTAACATAAGTATATCATTAATTCATTTGAAAAGTCACCATTAAAAGTAGACTAACAAATGAAGATCAAATAATTAAATGCAATACACATTGGAATTGAAATAACGGGAACCCTTTTTTTTTTTTTTAACAAAGCCCAGAACCCATTTCAACCAAAAGAAATATTCAACAACGATTTGCCCATAAGAGCTACATTGACAAACAAAAGCAAATCCAGAAGATTGATAGGAGTAATGCTATATATATATAAAGTGAATACCTTCCTCGTGTCCCAATTCGTATGAGAGCAACTTTGGGTTCCTGTGTCTGCTGTTCAACAGCAACGGAGGCCCTTGTAACCCTCAAACTCTGTTTCCTGATGCAATTTGGAAAAGAGAACCCAATAATTGAAACAGAAGAAGGACGGGAAATCATGAGACCATGGGTCGTAAAAAAGGAAGAAAGAGTCTCCATTGACAGCCCTGCACCTTTAGAGGAGAGAAATAAAAGAAGAAAATGAAAAGAGTAATGAGTTGCCTTTGAAGGAATGGAATGATTTCGTTGTCTAATTGAGTGGGGTTCGTCCGGCAGGATAGGATAGGAAATCTGGGATAACTTGGTTTTATTACCCTGTCTAATCCTTGAGTCAGTCTGTAGTGCTCCATCCGTATATATTGACCGTTGGATAGGAGTAGAATCAATCTTGCCTATTTAACAAACTGGTTTATAAAGTGCCCACTCAAATATTAAAATTTAACGAATAAAATATTATCGCAGTTTTACTATATTTGGAATAAATAAATTACAAATAAAAAATTAATTTATAAATAAATTATAAGTATAATTCATTTACAAATGAATTCTAATATTTGAAAATATAGAATTTAATATAAAATATTTGTATTCTTACACGTTTAAAACAAATAAATTATAAATGTATAATTATTTTGTAAATAAATTATGAGTAAAATTTATTTACAAATAAATTTTCATATTTACAAAACACAACTTAATATATGAAATTCAATTGAATTTAATATTTAAAATAAATATATACAATAAAACCTCTATAAATTAATAATGTTGAGACTAATAAATTTTATTAATTAAAAGATATATTAATTAATCGATAAATTAATAATCTATTAATTTAAAGAGAGTATTTACAATTCAACAAATAATATTTAATCAATTAAAAAATTATTGTGTTTTAGCAATTTTATAATCAATTTAATATGAGTTAAATGAATCGAAAAAATATGTAATAAATTGAATGAGAATTAATTAAAATGAAATAAAAAAAATTATTAATGGAATATGAATTAAATAAATTGAATAGAAAAATATATGTAAATTGAATATAAATTAAATGAAAAGAAAAATATAAGAGTATACTTATTTAAATTTAAGATAGTTTTTATATAAATTATTTCAAAAGATTTGATAGAGGCCATAACTCTAGCCCAAGCAACTTGGCCCCTTTGAGCCTAAAAAGAAAGTCCACCGAATTCATCTATAAGGAAGCCCAAGAATTTGAAGAGTTTCATCCATATTCACATGGGTTTGGAGTGAGTTTGATTATGCAAGTTGGAGGAGCCCAACTCATTTCTCAACAATCCATTTCCGACCCAATCTTGGAGTAAGGAAGAAATTGGCCATTTTTTTTAGTGTCTTGCTTTTTAGAAGCTGCTAGCCTTCCCTCCCACACTCTTCCAACGTGCAAGCAACAAAGAATGAAAGGCAATCAGAATTTCAAGCAAGTTGCAAGAGCCTTTTGTCTTGTTACCCGATTTGGTCAAACAAGGAAAAAGAGTATGAAGATCTTACCAAATTGGGAACTCGCCTTTTGTGGTTGTTGTAGTTTTTAGCATTTTGTCCCTACTTTTGTAATAGCCATATATAGGTTGTATTGATAGTGGAAAAACTCATATTTGAATGGATGATTTCAGTTTTACATTTCCATTTTAATATAAGTCTTCTTTTCCTTAAGTGTTCTTTAATTTTTTGCATTTAAATTCTGTTTGTTCTTCTTGTTATTTGTGTTAATTGTTATTCAAGCCTATTCATATTATCTTGTTAAGAATTTAAATTGAGTATTCTTGTAAACCCTGTAGCCTTGCACGAAATTCCTAACTCCTTCTTCCTCCTTCATACACAAAACCCTAAACTCCACTAAAACACCCCCAAAACTACTGCCCAAATTCCACCTCCTCCAAATATGGTTTCAACCCCTCCAAATATTTTAGAATAGTCCCAAAAGACCTTCCACCAAGTTTCATTAACATTGGAACACTCTAACCAAGCTTTGCCCCCAAACAGCCCCTATTCAGCCCAAACCGAGAAGCTTCTGCCTGAAATTAGTCAATTCACAAACCTTCTCCAAAATTCATAAAACCACTTTCATTACCCTTAAATCAGTCCATCTAAGGGGCCCCTTGAGTTTGGTAAAGTTTGGAGATCATTGGCTTGGTGAGCAAGAAGGACCGAAGCTCTTGGCCTAAGTAGACAGATTTTGTATTCTTAAGCAAGGCTTGAACTTGAGTTTCTCCTAAACTTGGAAGGACCTTTGTTGAGCTGAAATTCATACCTATTGGGGCTGAGATACATCAAGATCTCTAATGTATTTCATATTTACAATGACTTTCCATTTAAAAAGTGTTTAAAATTTAACCATAATAGATGAGATACATAAAATATTATATGAGTATAGTTGTCACGTTCCAAAATTGAAACATAACGGTCCTAGGATGCAGGAACTACCAGAGGCAATCGATGCCCGTAGAACCCAATAACAGATTCAATTACCATCTTACTTTTACCCAATTAATATTATACTATTATGTATTATGTAATTCTGCAGTCTGTAATTTTGTCACTGTAATCATTTTTCACACATGCCATAACCATAATTAATCTCCACATAACATTGCGTCCATTTATACAATCTATCTATATCCATATACACGTCCATGGAGCTATTAGAATATAAAACATAAGACAGAGTTTAAATGATTACACTGCCAAAAATATACTGATGGTTCCACAAAGAAAGAGATTCTGGAACCCGCTCATTACTTCTGCCTGAAAAATATTCAACAGCCACAGAATGAGTATAAAAATACTCAGTGAATCTAATATATATCATATCATAAATAAGGGTAGGATAATCAATATGAATAACAGATAAGCAAATATTGGTTAAGAGGTTTTGCATACCAATTATAAAAGGAAGATATCATGTAACAAATAATAGGATGTATCCAATAAATAGGTCAATCATTGTACAAATCATATGGATAAGATAAATAATGGGCCTTAACACATTTAACCATATATAATTCACATGTAATATATATAAGGCAGACCAAGCTTTATGACTAGGATAATAATCCTTCCTAGCTAGGGTCTATGATATACATTGTGCACAATGCCTACGGTATTTACCCACTACCCCATTGGTAAGATAGCTTTGTCAAATCAAGATATAATCCAGTAATAGGATGGAAATAAATCCATGAATATCAATAGGAATCAAATAACTTATCAATAATCAAATGAGTTGCAAATTAATCAATCGGTATTATCAATCAATTACATATAAGCAATTGAAGCTGTTATTAGAATAGCAATAGGTATGGCAATCAAGTATAGGTTGGCTAACATGGTGGTCATTCAATGTCAATTACGTTGGCACAATTGGCTAGCCAACATCGCTGGCGACGATGACATTGGCTTGGTAGGCCTATGAAATTCTCATTGAGGCATTTTGTCGAACATTTAGTGTGCAACTTTCATAAGGCATTTTAGTTAGGTTTTGGTGCAATATCAACATTACCTAAATATCAAACAATAATTACACAAAGTGGACAATACAATAGGCAAATGATATTCAACTGTTATATCCCATTGTAGAGGTTGCAACGGTCCTAAGGCACGAGTAGACCTAAGGTTACCAGAAATTTGTAAAACCCAAATAATAATGCCAATCTATCAATTAAATTATATTTATCTAATAATATTCTAAATTCATTTATTTTTTCACAAAAATTTTGATAGAGTTTCCTCTATTATATCCATCTAATATGAATAGTACAAATTTTACAAATTCAACCATTACTCAACCTGCATAAAAATTAGCGCTTCCAATATGATACTAGCCTTAAATCATCAACTCCATATTTCATTTGGTATACATAATACTTTTATAATTTTTTCCATATCAAATCACATCACATTAAGCAGTATCATTCATTATCAGACACTTCAATATTACTCATATTACATTATTTGTCAGATAAAGTTCAGTAACATATCACATTACATTTTAATTTCATCACTTTGACTATCATTCCCACATATTCATTAAAGACCTAAATTCAGTTATATCATATATTTGTCTAAACACTATACCATGGAGCTTTATAATATTTTTCAAATTACTCATTAAAATTAATTCTACTACCTTAAAGTTCTGGATGTCCCAAGTCGGAGAAAGAATAACTTAGAATCCACCGCCATTAATTCATTCCCCTATAAAATAATAAACCACTAAATAATGGGTATAAAATACTTAGTGAGTTACATTTACATTATGGTACACGGAGGAGCTAGGTGATAGTAGAAGATATAAAATAAATAGCAACAATAACAAGGAATCGAATATGAAACAGATTCAAATTATTAGGTAATAATATTCAATAGTACTGAAGTATAAAGGGAATCAATCATGTTCATATAACAATCGTAGAGGGTCTGTAACTATAATCGAATATCACCGTATTACGTAAGGTAATCCAGACCTTACGGTTGAGACAAGTCCCTTCCCAGCTAGGGTCCCGGACATTTAACCCTATACAGTAGGTCACTGTGCACAATGCTGATGGTTTTCCCCTTACTACCCCATCGGTATAGTAGTTCTGCTATACAAAACATGTATAATGGGCCAATGGAGCAATAATAAAGTGCAATAATATTCAGTAATCAGTAAATCTCTATAGGTATCCATTTTTATATCAATATCAAGTCAACATTAATTCATCAAATTTAGGCTTGGTCATTTTACAGTTATACAAAGATATGTTCGATGCTCAATGAAGAATGGTCATTCAAATATAATGAATCATGGTATATATTAAAGAACATGCATCATGATGTACATATAACTCACCTTTGCTTAGTACTTCTGCTGATATCCTTTCTTTTTCTTCTTTCCTTAGTTCCAGGTTTTAGCATCCATAGTCTCCATCATGTCTTTATTCATTATTAACTCTACATATTCAATTAATTCCAATTTAGATACTAATTATCATAAAATTACATTAATTATACATGTATTAAAGAAATTCTAAAAATTTTCCCAATTCTAAATTTAGCCTATATTAAAATCCTTACTGGCAGGCTGTGTTCTATTTGCCATAAATATTTCTATACTTATCCAATTAATTTAATTCTTATTCCTAATTATACCTAACATATAAAGTTCTAACATATCCAAAAATTACATTAATCCCACTACTATACAATTTATGATGTTAATTTAAACTTAGTCTTACAATCAGCCTTGTTGCCTTGCATTCTGCCTGCAATTATATTCTGACAGTCTGTACTGTTTTATCTATATCTCAATCTATACTTAACTAATTACTGTAATTATTTTTCCTATTGAAAATATACCTATAATGTTATAATATATCCAAATTTTAGGTCATTTTGATTCCTACATCATTCTAAACAATTCATCAAATTGAGCCTACTGTTTTGTTGTTCCTATCCGGGCAGACCCTGTTCCTCTATCTATAACTCAAACCGTGCTTCATCAATTGTAAAATAATTTTACTGAAATTTAGTTAACATATAAATGAAAATTTATCATGTTTTACACTTTCTTTAATTTAGAATTTAAGGCCTCCTTATTAATAGAATTTAA
Source organism: Aleurites moluccanus (assembly GCA_948193065.1). NCBI lineage: Eukaryota > Viridiplantae > Streptophyta > Magnoliopsida > Malpighiales > Euphorbiaceae > Aleurites > Aleurites moluccanus. Next base: position 16,375 of record CANXYC011864634.1, read on the forward strand.
TAACCCATGTTTTGTTTATCAGTCAATTCTACCAGTCTATACTTATGGCTCAATATCTCATAAACCACAAATTCAATTGAAAAAATATTTTATAGGAATATAGATAAAACATAATGAACACTTTTCATGTTGAATACTTCTTCTAATTTTGTCTCTATCATTCTAAATAATTAAAACACAGTAGCAAAATTTCAGAAAATCTAATTCTGGCCAGTTATAGTTTTTGTTCAATTACTCTCTTCTCGCTTCGAATTTTCCAAATTCCTTTTACAGAAATAACACATTTATCTACAACTTTCATGTTTTGAGCATTCTCAAATTCAGTCATTCAATTCATAGATCTCTAGCTACCATTTTCTGCTTCAATCATTGGTTTCTGAATTCCTTCAACCTTAGTTTATTCTTAAGTTCCATAGCTCAATTCATTCAATTCTTGACTAAATCAAACAATAAAACTTTCAAATTCAATTAAAAGACTATGTTTAGGAACCTTACCTCATACTTGGATGATCCTTTCCTTCTTTTCTTCTTCCAAAGCCACTCGACTACCCATTTCCCTCACTTTTCCTTCATTCATCTTTTTCTTTACACCAAATTTCCTATTTTGTTTTGGTTTCTATGGAAGAGTTGGGAAAATATTTTTGGAAGCTCCTCTATATGTGTTTCAGCCCTAAGGGTCTCAAATGGCCATCCCCCTTCTCCCTATTTATAGGCCAAAGTCATTGGAAAGCTTGAAAATTGGAGACTTTTGAAGAGAATTCTAGAAATTAGATGATTTGTCACTTTTCCATAAATTGGAGAACTTATCTAGAATTTTTCATGTGGGCTGGCCATCATTGTCTCTTCCTTTGGATATTTTTGCTTGTGGTCCCTACAAATTTTGGTAATTGCAATTTTGCTCACAATTTTTCTTATTTGTATTTTTATCCCAAAATTTCTGTAAATTATTCTATTCACTCTATTTAAAATTAACTATTAGTGTGGAAAGTGAAATAGCCTATTTTGGGCTGTTCTATCATTTAAAATTACGTTGGGTTTGATTTTGTATCCTAGACAGTCAGTTTCCGAAAATGCCCTTAAAGTTGCTCCTATTTACAATTTTGTCATTCTATAAATTTTCAGTCATTCCAATTTCTTTTCCACTCTTTCGTTTTACTAAAAATTAACATTATTTTAATTCTCTTATTATCCATATGTCTATATTAATTAACTTTTAATTCGATGCATAATTAATCTTCCAGGCTGTATAATTATTTTTGGTATTTTTGGACCAGCACTTAAAAATACAGTCTATCCATTTGTTTTTCTAACATCATATACATCCTCAAATTATTTTTCTCAATACTTTAGGATCTTAATCCTAAGTATCCTCAATAATTAATTTTGTCATTCCATAAATTTTCAATCATTCTAATCTCTTTTCCACTCTTTCTTTTTACCAAAAATTAATATTATTTTAATTCTCTTATTATTCATATGTCTGTATTAATTAACTTTTAATTCGATGCATAATTAATCCTCCAAGCTATATAATTATTTTCGGTGTTTTTGGACCAGTACTTAAAAATACAGTTTATCCATTTGCTTTTTCTAACATCATATACATCCTCAAATTATTTTTCTCAATACTTTAGGATCTTTATCCTAAGTATCCTCAATAATTTATGTAAAGAATTCCTTAAAATATTATAAAATTTCACTATTAATATTATAAAGTGCTTATGTGTCATTGAATGTCCTTTGTATACCTTAGTACTAATTTGGCCTATTTATTCGTTATTTACCATCATGTCCATTGTTGTGATCCACTACCTCTAACTGTCTATTGTACTATCTGTTGGAGTGTTACACCAACAAATAACAATATACAATGGATCAACTAAGACTTGGAATTCAAGGAAAATTCAAGCAAAATTTCAAAGGGACAAGGTAAGCTAGGTTCGGCCAAAACATGGACATGCAAGAATGGATTCCATAATTCAAAATAAGACTTTAGACATATAATATGATGTATATTAAACTCACCTAAGGCTTCCAATTGTCAAAATAAAACTTGTTTCTTCAAATTCTTCAAAGAAGACAAAAATGATAATATTTATCTTCCTTTGATTCTACATTAAAACAACCATCAAATTAGTTTCCAATGGTAACAATTAAATATAATTTAACTCAATTATAAATAAATGAAGCTACTTCTAGGGTTTGGTTAGAAACATAACCTAATTAGGGTTTGAAAATTGAGAATTTCCATCAATTTGAATCAATTGATGCAATCTAATGCTAAACCCATCTAATTCAATATCTAAAACATCTAATTAACTTAAACAAATGAAGAAATCATCAAGATACTTCCAAATGATGAAGTGACCGAAACCCAAAGGAGGAGATTTCTTAATTTCCTTTAAGGTTTTTGGTGAGAAATGGATAGAATTATATTAAACAAAGTTGGAAATTAGGTTTTCTTTAATTTTTTTCTTCACAAATTTGCTTGAATTTTGGTGGAGAATGGTGAAGATTGGTTCGGCCAAATGGAGAAAAGGAAGAAGAGGAAGAAAAATGGATGGTGAAATAGCTAATGCATGTTATTTATAGGTGGAAGTTATGAAAATTAAGCTTTTCACTTCAAAACTTTCATTATTTCTACTTTTGACCTAAAACATTTTATAATTAATTATGTCAATTCTGTTCAGTTTTAGATTTCAAACTTGGGAGTGAATAAACTTATTTTTACCTATAGTTTATCATCATACAGCTTCCGGAATAATTATAGGTCCTAGACAGTAGGTTTCCCAAAATGCCCCTAAGGTTTCACTTAGTTACGATTTTGTCATTCTATTGATTTTTCATCATTTTTAATATTTTTTCATACTTTCTTCATATAATTAACTATCATTATTCTTGATCTTTCATTATCCATGTATCTGAGAAAAATAATCTTAAATTTAGTATTGTATTAAATCCTTAAGCTGAACAATTACTACCGGTGTTATAAGTCCAATACTTGATAAAACTGCTTGATAATTATAATATGATTTCAAGGTATTACAATAGTAAAAAGCATGTCAAATACATTCAAAAATAATTGTAGCAATGAATTTCTGACATATTTCACTTGAAAGTTAGTCAAAGTATAATATCAAATGCACTCAAGTGAAATTAGAGATGAGAACGCACTCAAAATATTAACAACACTTCATAAGTTTTTATTGAAATTCGAGAGTTCAAACCTAGAACTTCTAGATGTAATAAGAAAAATTAGAGATGAGATTTAATTATATTTAAATTTTAAGAAAAAACAAGTAACAATATACTTATATTTTAATAAAGTATCATCCAATATACATATAATGTTAGAAAATTTTTAATAATAAATTATTAATTTATAATGTAAATGGGACCATATAATTATGTATAGATTTTTTTAAAAAAAATTATCTTATTAATTTATCGAAATTATTAATTTAGTCCACTGACCCAAGTTTGGACCGGAGAAAATTATTATATAATAGAGGTTATTAATTTATCGAGTATTAATTTATAAAGGTTCTACTGTAATTAAGTTATTTTTTTTTGTTTATTTTCTAAAATACTCTCAATATAATAAATACAATTAAAAATAAAATAAATAAAAATATCATATTTTATGTTTATAATTAATATTTAATTTATAAATATAATAAAAAATAGTTGGAAGGAAAAATAAGTAATCAAAAAGTAAATAGAGAAAAATATCATAGAGAGAGTAGTAAGAGGGGAGAGAAGGGAGGAAGGAGAGAGAAAGAATGAATACAAGAGGAAGAAGAAGAGTATTTTCATCTTTAAAATTATTTTGTTCGTTTTGTGAAATTTATTTGGAAATTTAAACTATCTTAATATAACTTATTAGGTGTTTGGATGAGCGATTAACAATTGATGATTTGGGATAAAAATACTTTTTTAAATTTGGATCTTTAAAAGTATTTTTTCTTTTGGGAAAAGTTGATGAAAGTATTTGGGTAAAAAGTACTTTTTCAAATTAACAGAAGCACTCTTAATTTTTGTGACTGTTTGAGTTAAAAAATATTTAAATAAGCAAAATGACCAAAAAGGACAATGAGAAAAAACATCAACGTTTTTGTGAGGGTGGCTCTAAAACCCAATTGCCTGAAGCAGTCTCTAAAACCTCATTCTCCCTTTATTCATTCATGATTTTTGCTAGCTCCTTCTCCTACTTTCGCGTCTGTTAAAGCATTTCTAAAGTTCTCGTAGGTAATTCTAAGTCATTTCGGCCATCTTCTTCAGGCTCTACTCCGCCATTTTGCATCTTCTCCATCTTTTCTAGGTTTTTAATTTGCTTTAGTGAGTTTTTCACTATCTTTTATGATTTGTGGCTTTTAATTTATGATTCGATTTTCATCATTTGATTTGGTTTTCATCATCTAGGTTTGCCTATAAATTCTAAGCTTGTATGAATTTAACAACTTGGATGTAGTGAAATGTTTTAGAAAGATTCTTTACTGGTTAACTGATAGTAGAGCTAGGGATTTTGCCATTCAAGTTGCTGAGCTTCTAGTTTTATTGTCAAGTATTATTGTTAGTCTTTAAAATTTAAGAGAAGTTTATGACTGCAAATTTCATTCTTCTTTTTTTTTTTTCCTCAATAACTTTAACTCTCAACTTGGGTTCTTTAGAATTATTGGATTGATGTATAATTAAATGGAAAGGACAAATAATGACGAGGAAATTTCTTAAGCCTTCCATTTCTATTGCTAATTTTTCTTAATATCTTTTCCCGTATTCTTTTCATTTGTGGCCATGTCTGAAGATGATTAAAGTAATGGACTTGGTTCAGGATGAAATACAACATATATAATTTCTTAGTCGTTGACTCGAAATTTTAAGATGACAAAATTCAATAATTAGTGGAGAATATTAGACAACTTTTTTTCTTTACTTTTTTAACGGTTCAATAGAATCTTTGAGATTACTTGGGCGTTCTATCCAACAGCATGGTAGGAATATCATTTCAAATATATAAGAATGTATTTTAATTAATATTATTTGAACTTTTTTTAACACTAGATATACATTAGTAAGTTTATTGTAAGTAATTAGAGGAGATGGGAAGCAAGGTATTGCTAAGTAGTGTAAAGTTTGACACATGCTAGGTTTTCACTATTCAAGGATTAAAATTTCTTGGATGATGGTTGGGACATTCAAACTCGAGTTTCCTACCTCTCACATCATATTGGCTTTAATATTGAAAAATGTCTTATGGCTTGTGTGTATTGTATTATTATTGTTGCATAATATCTTTGGAACCTTGAGAGAGTGGTTCGACCATGAAGAAAGGAGCTATGTATATTTATTTTATTTTTTAAATACTTTTTTTTAAACTAATTTTTAAACACTTAAACTAATAGAAAAGGAGAGAAGAAAGAAGAGAAATCAAGAAAGTTCTAGATTTTTTTGACAATTGTTCACTATTTATGGATGAAAGAAAGAAAGAAATCTACAAAAATCTCCATATGCATAGCCAAGTGGTTGGCCAAACATGTAGTCCAAAAAGAAATTTCTTCATTTCAATTTTTAATTAATATTTGGTAGGAAATTGGGTCTCAATTTTCACTTATTTACATTTATGCCATTAGTTATTATTCTTTCTTCTTCCATCTTCAACTCCAATCACCTTTAATGCACTATGCTCACTTCAATTTATTTTTTTTTTTGGTCTATAATTCATCTAATTTAAGTTATATAAAAGAAATTTGAATAAAAAAACTGTTGAAAATAAATTAAAAATCAGAAACCTACAAATGCTCCAATTTATGATTTTCTAAACACTTTCTACTTCTATACTTTCCATTCACCTATTGAACTTCATATTGATCCCTAAATTTTTTTCTAGATAATTTAAGATCCTAATTTAAGGTATCCTCAATCGGTTGTAGTAAAAAAACTCTTAAAAATATTATGAAAATTGATTACTGAATGATTCTACCCATTATCATTCTTAGGGTTCCTCAGAAAAATTTCCTTGAATGTTCTTTTTTATACTTTCTAAAACCAACTTGACCTATTTACTCATCAATTAATTTAATTTTTATTATTAAGGTTCACTTAAGTTCATATGTTTTTCTAGGATATTACATCCATGTAAACACAAACTTCCATTGATTCTTTTCTAAAGCAAAAGAATTCTCAAGTTTTAGTAGTTGGTGTACAAACTTCAATTCCTTTAGTTGAAAAACTCCAAGAACTGAGTCTAAAGGTGACCTAAAATGTGTTGATATCAATTCCTTATAGCTTGATCTAGCACTACGCTTGCAAATTTTAGAATATCATGTTAATCAAAGAGATGAAATTCGTCGATCTTATATCACATTGGGGCCATACAAGGGAACATGAAAGTTCCCTTACTCACAGAAAGGGAGGGATCACAAAAGGCAATTTAATGTATCTTGGTTTGAGATTTTTCCCTTGTGGTTGGAGTACTCCCCAACAAAAGATGCTATAATTTGCCTTCCATGTTATCTCTTTTATAGTCCTAAAGGTCGAGACATTTTCAGTAATGAAGGATTTCAAAATTGGAAGAGGGCTATAGACGAAAAACATGGTGTGTTTTTAAAGCACAAAGGGAGCACTCCAACATCACCACATAAATGTGCTTTGCAAAAATGCTATACCTTGATGGATCAATGACAACATATCGAAAAATCATTTTCTCAACAGAATATTTAACAAATTGCAAATAATCGACTTCAATTGAAAGTCTCAATTTTTGGTGTTTGATGGCTTGCATTCCAAGAATGTGCTTTACAAGGAAATGATGAAAGTGTTGACTCGATCAATCATGAAAATTTTGTTGAAGCGATAAAGGGATATGCATTTTTCAGTAATTAGATTAAAGAAGTTATGTTGGAGAAAGCACCTCAAAATGCCATATACACATCTCCTGACATTAAAAAGGAAATTTTATAGTGTCTCTCAAATCAAATAAAAAGAGAAATTCGTGAAGAAATTGGAGATGCAATGTTTTGTATTCTTGTTAATGAGACTCAAGATATTTCTAAGAAGGAGCAAATGGCACTTGTTTTGAGATTCATTGATAAAAAAAGGTTTTGCGCGAGAAAGATTTTTAGAGTTATTCATGTTCTTGATACTTCAGCACCAACACTAAAGGATGCAGTATATTATATTATTTCCTCTTATAATTTTGGTGTTCAATCTATTCGAGGCCAAGGGTATGATGGAACAAGAAATATGCATGGTGCATGGAATAGGTTACAAGCTTTAATTTCTAAAGATTATCCTTCTGCTTATTATATACACTGTATGGCCCATCACCTTCAACTAACTCTAGTTGCAACATCTCATGATGTGGTTCTTGTTCAACACTCTTTCACTGATTTGACTCTCATAGTTAACACTGCTAGTGCTTCGTGCAAATGCAATGATCAATTAAAGGCTACTAAACTTCTGAAATTAAATATTTAATTTCCAGAGGTGATCTTGAAACTAGTATTGGGCGAAATCAAATTGGCTCACTATAACGAGCTGGAGATACTCGTTGGAGTTCCCACTTGCATTCCATCTCTAACTTGTTAAAGATGTTCAACCCAACATGTGAGGTGCTTATTAGTTTACCTGAAGAAGAAACTAGCTCTACTCAATTTGTTGAGGCAGTGAAAGCTTGCAAGTCATTAACATCTTTTCAGTTTGTTTTGCTTTTGCATATTATGAAAGAGATCTTTGAAATCACTGATCTTTTTTGTCAAGCATCACAACGCAATCTCAAGTTATTGTGAATGTTATACATCTTATTTCATCCATTAAATAACTTCTTCAAATGCTGAGGGAACTGGTTGGAATGTTTTATTTGATAAGTTCAAGTCATTTTATGAGCAAAGGAACATGGAAATCCCAGATATGACTGCTCAATATGTGAGAAGAATACTGTATTATCATGAACAACATCAAATTACAGTAGAGTATCATTACAGGACTGACATGTTTATTATGACTATTGATTCTCAGTTACAAAAGTTGAATAATAGATTCAATGAGAATGCAATGGATTTACTTGTGCTACGTGTTGCTTTGGATCCTAGAGATGGATACACGTCATTTGATATTGAGAAGATTTGTAGACTTGCAAGTCAATTTTGTCCTCAAGATTTTTCTGTGCATGAGCAAATGACTTTGAGGAGAGAATTGAATCATTATATACTTAGTGGTCCTCAACGACATGAACTCTAAAACTTGTCATCTCTTTCTGAATTATGTCAAGACTTGAAAAAAAGTAGAAAATCACTAATATATCCACTTGTTGATAAAATTATTAGGCTTGTACTTACACTACCCATTTCCGCGGCGACAATTGAAAAAGTATTTTATGTAATGAATATTGCTAAAAATATGTTTCGCAATAAAATGAAGGATGACTATCTTTCAAGCTATTTAATGGTACATATCGAGAGAGAAATTGTAAAAATGTAAGAATTTAATTTTACGAAAGAACGTCGGTCACAATTTTATTTTATAACCACTTTTTCAATGATGGTGCAATTACTTGTTTTGTTTTAATGATTTTTCTTGAACTTGTACTTAATTAGTTGGCAAGTTCACAAACATAACCATGTTGCTTTTCTCTATGATTCAAGGATTTGTAATTGATATCATCAGATACACTTGCTACTTTTTGAAAAGCACCAGGTACATGTCTTTTATCTATGTAGACTTGATTGAATTTATATCTTTGATTGACTTGATAATTTTTGCAAATTCAAATGCAAAGAATCTCTCTAAATCAATCTCTAGTCAGATGTTATTTTGAACTTATTTTGCAAGTTACAACACATCTTTATTAGTCATTACCCTAAGAGTTTTAAATTCAAGTTATATTTACTTGTTTACATTATGATTTTTCAATTAAATTTTAAATTGAATTATATATTTACTTTGCACCTACATGAAAAATGTTAATTTTCGGCCCACCCAGGATTAATTTTCTAGCTTTGTCCCTGATATTAGTATGTCAAGAATTAAATTATTTAACTTCTCTCTTAACTTTTGCCTTAATATAGAGTATATAGATATGAGTTTTAACAATATCACGAAAAAAAAAAATCATATCTTATATTGCTTACAAATGTGAAGTAAGGAAATGATGAGTGCTTCATGGTTTTCGTATTAAATTTGGGTGAGGAAATTGATGATAAAAAAAATAAGATAATGAGGAGGAAGAGATGTTGATGACAGGTTAACTCCTTTTCCTTCTCCTTCATCTTATCTTCTTCTACGGTTTTTTTTAATTTTTTTATTAACAAAATTATTGACCAAAGAAGTGAATAACCATTTCTCGCAAAGATGGATCTACTAAAATTAGAGAATGAAAATTTACCCAGTTGAAATTAGGGGATGTTTGGATATCCAACTATAAAACTCAATTGTCATTTAAAAATACACAAGTCGATAATTGGAAAATTATTGAATGTTTAGATGAAGACTAATTGTCGATTTTTCTCATTCAAATTGGCAAAATCTTGAAGCAGGTAGGAGCTGCTATTGTCAATTTGAGATTTTGTCGACTGAAAAAAGTACTTTTATCCCAAATCGACAATTTTCTCACTGATCCAAATACTCCCATAATCTTAAAAAATCCTTATGAACTTGAGTGGATAATGAAATTTACAAACTTGAAACTAATCTAGAAAAACTCAAAAACTTAAACATAAAGTATTTGCAGAGCCTTTTTCTCTCCTCCACTAATTTGTGACGATTAAATTATCTTTTCTTTATTTTCTTTATCACTAAAAAATTTTGGTTATTTGAAATCCTATGAGAAGTATATTCTTTCATTTGAAAATTGTAATGATTTTAAGAGTAGAACAAACTTTTCTTTCAATTTTAATGTTAAATTAGATGGAAAGACTAAATTGAACAATCAAATGCAAAGAAATTAAATAGTTAATTGTTAAAAATATAGATTTTGACAAATGTATTTAATAAAATCCTGGAGACTAAATAGTAATTCACCCTTTTCCTTACTTGATAACATTTTACTCATTTTACAATTTCTCATTAACAGCATCATTTTTTAATTAACAATTTGAGATTGAATTTTAACAATCAATGGTTATAATCTTTCACACACTAATAGTAGAATGACCCATACATCAATAATAAAAGCTCTGGTAGTCGTTGGTTAAGATGGAGAAATGGGATGATTTTTTTTTCTAGAGATGTGCAAAATTGGTAGTGAATTAGAGTGAAAATCACTGTTTGTTATGACAATATGGCTAGTGGCAAGGGCAAAATAACCTGGTGTTTAATGGTAACCAACAAGACATCATGGGTCCTTTGGATAGCATTCTTTATAGAACTAAGGAGATGGTTCATATGATAGAAATTATTTTCATCAGATGAATGGGTTATTTACTACTAAGTGGATGGCACCACCGCAGAGATGGATGAAGCTTAATACTGATCGATGGATCAAGGAAAGAAATGAATGGCAAGAATTATGTTGCAGCAGGGGGGCATTCTTAGAGATCATAATGGGTTCTAGATAGCACGCTTCACTCATAATGTGGTAAGCTGTGCAGCTGAGATATCAAAATTATGGGGTCTATTTTTTAGGCTCAAATTATCTTAAAATCCTGGCTATCGTAAGATTCTAGTGGAAATAGACTCCTACTGCATAGTGGAGGCAATTATTACAGACAACTTACTTTGTTCATTTAAACTCTTTAATTGGATGCATTAAGCGAGCCTTGAATCAGGATTGGGAAGTCAAACTTGAGTATGTTAGTAGAGATGCTAACCAGTAGCCAGACATGTCGTATTGTTACCCCCTTTGCTTCTATCAACATTTGGGAAATTTATAAAAATGTCATTATGTATAATGTGTTTCATAAAAATGACTATTAATTTTAATTAAAATTATGATACCTGACTTTTTATAATGACATAGTTACCCTTATTTGACTTAAGGAAATCAAAAGACCACCTGTCACATCCCTACTTTGGAGATGAGATAGTCCTAGGATATGGGACACCACTGCTAGCCAATACCCGCAAAATCTCAAATCATATATCTAGCATTTTCCAAATCAAATCAGTCCCTAGAATCATAACCTACACTTCAAGCACTTATATACCATCCTTATTAATACCTTTCCTTATACTTTATTTCCACCACTTAAACACATTGAGCAACTATCACAGTCAATACTTATACAGTAATTCTCATAAGATTATAAAGATGCTCAAAAGAAATACATTATAAACATTATATTCATGAATATCAAATTATTCAAGTTCACATACACAATCTAACATAAGTTAAATACAACTACCTATTCCCCAAAAATACCCATGGAGATTCTAAGAGTTTACACATGACTTCTTAAAGGAAATAATTATATTGAAATCTTGTAATCCCAAGTTCGGAGAAGGAATGACTTGAGAATCACTTGCTCTAGCTCACTCCTGAACAAAATGATAAACAATCACATAGTGAGTACAAATACTCGGTGAGCAATAGATACACTACCATACTTGTGAGACTAGGTAAGCAAGGCTAGCTGTCACGACTCTAATCGGGGAAGCCATGACGGTTCAAAGATACGGGATATGCCAGTGGGCTCCAGTACCTCGATGAACCCCTAATACTTGTTAGATCTTACAATAATTTAATCCATCCAAAGCTCATATAATGCAGTATTATTCATACTTATATATATTTTAATGCATGCAAATTGTCATTTCCATACTACACACCTATGCCCTCCAAAAATCCGGCAGAGTCTCCTCTGTATTTTCAACATGCCCATTTATCAAAACACAAAAAATAGCACTTCCAATATTATTTCGTCAACTCACTTCAACTCTACTTCATCAATTCTGTCACACTTCTCAAAACATATCACAACCACCATTAAGTCATACCTGTTAAATCATCTATAATAGATAGCTAAACCATAATCATATATAAATAGTTACATACATATAAAGTCCACTACTCCAACTTAATACAACAATACCATGGAGCAACTAGACCAATTTACAGAACAAAAGATTTAAACTTAGTCTTTACATATATAAATAAAAGTCCACGGCGGAGAAGGATGTGCCTATGGAAACCCGGACCTCACCGATTACCTGAAAAGTTTAACAACTACGAGAGTGAGTATAAAATACTCAGTAAGTAGATATATACAAAAAATGCATGAGAGTTTATATACCACCACAATCGAATTGAAACCTGAAAAGGTTAGTTGCAATATTTTCAAGGATAAGACCCTTGGTATATAAAATAAAATCTAAGATATAAATTATAAACTGTGGATAAGGCATATGAAATGCTTAAGATAAAGTAAGCAATATGATCATGTGGTATGAGTCATAATACATATGATACAACATGCAAATAGGGCCAATATGTCCAATATGCACAATTGTGTTGTCCAATGTATATTAACGGCGCAATCGCGCGAACCAATAGATACGTGAAAGTGATCGGCTCTCATGACTAGAGAATATAACTCCCCTCTCTAGCAAGGGTCAAATAAGTACCAGTGTGCACACGGTCGACGG